>PVKV010023478.1:0-33258 GCA_004027835.1 Alouatta palliata | reverse complement strand
AAGCTGTGGAGTTTGATTAGGTCCCATTTGTCTATTTTGGCTTTTGTTGCCAATGCTTTTGATGTTTTGGTCATGAAGTCCTTGCCTACGCCTATGTCCTGAATGGTTTTGCCTAGATATTCTTCTAGGGTTTTTATGGTGTTAGGTCTTATGTTTAAGTCTTTAATCCATCTGGAGTTAATTTTGGTGTAAGGTGTCAAAACTGAAAGAGCTAGAGGAGCAAGATCAAAAAAACTCAAAACCTAGCAGAGTACCTACCTTATAACTGACTGGAAGGTCCTGACTGTCTTGAGAACATCCATTGACTTTCTTACTCAAACATTCATTTATATGGCAGTTTCTCTCATCTGAATCATTGCCACAGTCATCATTATTGTCACAAAGACCTCTACTGGGAATGCACCTGCCACTTTGGCAGATAAAAAGTGAACTGTAGCATCACTGTTCTGGAAGAAAAATAAAACAAATGGAACATAAAGAGCATGCTATTGTTTCATACTACACCTGTTGAAAACATTCACAAATATGATAACCTTATCTGTCAAAAATTATAATAAATACATGTATATATAAAATGCTTTACATAGTATATTTTTTACATAAAGTACAGAAAATCAAGGGCAAACTGTATTTTCATGTTCAATGCATTGCAAATCTAGCTTATTCATGAAAATTAATTATCAAAATAAATATCTGTAGTAAAATTAGTAAACTATTTCTGCCTCCTCTGTATTGCGAAGAATGAGTTCAAAAGTATAATGATAGTTTGATATTTCCCTCAAGCCATAGGTCTCTGAGAAATAATACGTCACTAAAATTAAGAATATATAACAGATAGATATTCCTAAGTTCTTTACTCTTCAGAAATATAACACTGACATTTTGAAGTCAGAGTATAAAACAGACATCAGTGGTGAATAATACTTGTTCCAAATACAGCCATGGAAAATAGCCAGATGACTCGAACAATACTCATAAGGAAAAATACCAAATACTGAATAATGGCTTTATATATAAAAATAATAGAACAATGTATTATCATGAAAATAATAAAAACAGCAACCTAGAAATGTATACATAAATTTTATGTTAATTTAAAAAATTACAAAGCAAATTTTGTGTATGCTCTAAAATGATAGAGCATATATAATGCTTAAAAACTGAGGACAGAAGATAGACAACTCATGACAAATGCTGTCACCTTTACCTAATCCATCCCCACAATCATCCTCTCTATCATAAATCTAATGCTTAGAAATACAATTTTTGTGCACAACTAGCAAATTAATCCCAATATCAAGAAGAATCTAGAAAACAAAAGAAAAAAAAAAAGGTTGAGACCGTCTTACAACGTATCTGACAATGAGAAGATTCTTTCTTAGACACTGCTAAAATCAACCATCCTATAGTAAAAGAAGCCAAATTCTTCTCTTCTATAACAATTCTATAGAATTTTGGCATCAGGTTGCGTATTCCCTCTGTGTTTCTGGGTTATACAACCATTATTTCTTCAACACAATTCTTATAATATGGCTTGCCTTTGAGCTAGCTCTAATGCTGGTCACTCTACTCCAGGTATATTTGTCTGTATTTTTTTTTTAAATATGTGATGTAAAGATATAAAATAAATATTTCTGGTGTAGTCTAGTCATCCTTTTAAACTTTAAATAGGCTCAAAGAAGAGGGTGGAGAAAGATCTATCATGCAAACAAAAAACAAAAAAGTAGTATTTGCTATTCTTGTATCACATAAAACAGATTTTAAAGCAACAACAGTAGAAAATAATAAAGAAGAGCAACTAGGTTCATAAAACTGGTACTTCTAGACCTACGAAACAACTTAGATAGCCACACAGTAATAGTAGGGAAATTCAGTACTCCATTGACAGCATTAGGTCAATGAGGCAGAAAACTAACAAGGAAATTCTGAATATAATTCAACACTTGACCAATTAGGCCTTACAGACATCCAAAAAGCATTCCAGATGACTGTAGCATATACATTCTTCTCATCTGTACACAAAACATACTTTAAAATTAACCACATGGATGGTCATACAGCAAGTCTCAATAAATTTCAAGAAAATAAAAAATGCCAAACAAATTATCAGGCCTCAATGAAATGCAAATAATAAAAATAGAAATCAATAACTAGAGGAATATTCAAAAGCACACAATATGAAAACTAGACAAGTTGCTCCTGAATTAATTTTGGGTAAAAAATGAAATTAAAGCAGATAAAAATTGATTATTTGAAATAAATGACAACAGAGACACAACATACCAAAACTTCTGAGATGTGGCAAAAGGAGTTCTAAAAGAAGGTTTCACCACGCTGTCTCCCACAAATTTACACTTCCACCTACAGTGTAAAAGTGTTCCTATTTCTCCGCATGCTCTCCAGCATCTGTTGTCTCCAGATTTTTTAATGATCGCCATTCTAACTGGTGTGAGATGGTGTCTAAACGCAGTTTTGATTTGCATTTCTCTAAGGACCAGTGACGATGAGCATTTTTTCATACGTTTGTTGGCCTCATATACGTCTTCTTTTATAAAGCGTCTGTTCATATCCTTCGCCTACTTTTGAATGGGCTTGTTTGCTTTTTCTTGTAAATCTGTTCTAGTTCTAAAATGCAATTTAAAAAAGAAAGTTTATAGTACTAAATGTCTGCCTCAAAAATATAGAGAGATCTCAAATTAACAATCTGACTACACCTAAAGGAACCAGGGAAACAAGAAAGTAATTCTGAAACAAACAGAAGAAAAACAACTAAAATCAGAGCAGAATGAAATAAAATGAGACCCCAGAAAACCATACAAGGATCAATGAAATGAAATTTGGGTTCTTTTAAAGGATAGAAAACATTGATGGACCGCTTGCTAGATTAACAACAAAAGAGAGAAGATTGAAATAAGCACAAGTAGAAATGACAAAGATAACATTACCACTGATCCCACAGAAATACAAAATACCATCAGACCATTAGGAACACCTGTATGCATACACACTATAAAACCTAGAGAAAATGAATAAATTTCTGAAAAGGCACAACCTCTCAAAATTGAGTAAGGAAGGTATTGAAAACTTGAATAGATCAATGAATTCTGAAGTTGAATCAGTAATAAAAAATGTGCAAATAAAAAAAGCCCTGAAACTGATATATTCACAGTCAAATTCTACCAGATGTACAAAGAAGAGCTGGTACCAATCCTGCTGAAATTGTTCCAAATCGTCAAGGAGGTGTGATTTCTCCATAACTCATTCCATGAAATCAGAATCATCCTAATAACAAAACCTGATGAAGACATACAATGACAGCAGCCAAATTACAGAATAATATCCCTAATGAACATACACACAAAAATCTTTAACAACATACTAGCAAACCAAATCCAGTAGCCCATCAAAAAGTGAATTCATAATGAGCAAGTAGGCTTTATTCCTAAGATGCCAGGTTGGTGCAACATATGCAAATCAGTAAGTATGATTCACTGCATAAACAGAATTCAGAACAAAACCCATATGATCATCTCAATAGACACAGAAAAAGCATTTGATAATATCCTGTATTCCTTCATGACAAAAATTCTCAATAAACTAGGCTTGGAGAGAATAATAGGAGCCATCTGTGACAAACCCACCACCAATCTCACACTGAAGGTGCAAAAGCTGGAATCATTTTCCCTGAAAACTGGGACAAGACAAAGATGCTCACTCTCCCCACTCTTTTTCAACACAGTACAGGAAATCTTAGCCAGAGCAATCAGGCGAGAGAGAGAAATAAAAGGTAGGGAAATAGAAAAATAGGAAGTCAAACTATTTCTATTTACTCTCATTATAAATGTATACCTCAAGACTCTGCAAGAAGGCCCCTAGATCTCATAAACAAGTTTAGTGACGTTTCAGGATAAAAAATCCATGTATAAAAATCAGTAACGTTTCTATACATCAATAATGTTTAAGCTGAGGGCTAAATCAAAACACAATCCCACTTACTATATGCAAAAGAATGAAACTGGAATCCTACCTCTTACTATACACAAAAAGTAAGTTAAAGAAGTTTGAAAACCTAAATGTAAGATCTCAAACTATAAAAATACTAGAAGAATCCCCAGAAAATACTTTTCTGGACAAAGTCCTAGGTAAAGAATTTATGACTAAGTCCTCAAAAGCAATTTCAATAAAAACAAAAATTGACAAATGGGATTTCATTAAACTAAAGAGTTTCTGCACAACAACGAAAACTATCAACAGAGTAAACTGATACCCTACATAATGGGAGAAAATATTTTTCAACTATGTATCTGGCAAATGACAAATATCCAGAATCTATAAGGAATTTAAATAATTCAATAAGAAATAAAAACACTAATAAACCCATTAAAAATGGGTAGAGTATAGAAAAAGACACTTCTCAAAAGAAGAAATAAAAGTGGCCAAGAAACACATTAAAAAGTGTTCAACATCACTAACCATCAGAGAAAAGCAAATCAAAACCATGAGATACCATCTCATAGTAATCAAAATGGCTTTTGTTTAAAAAGTGACAAAATAAGATGTTGGTGAGGTTGTGGAGGAAAAGAGACACTTACTCACTGTTGGTAGGAATGTAAATTAGTTCAGCCCCTCTGAAAAGCAGTTTGGGTTTCTTAAAAACTAAAAGTACAACTATGATTAATCCAATGTCATCACATACTCAAAGGAAAATAAAGATACGTGCATTCATATGTTTACTGAAACACTATTCTGCGGGGTGGATGAGAGGTTCTGAAAAAACTATAGTAACGAGGAGCTAGGCGGAGGCAGCGCCGGCGCGTCCCGCTGGGATTCTTCTCGCCAGCCGCGCTGGCCACGACGGCGCCCGCAGCCCCGCCCGCCCCCTGCCATGGAAAGCCCCGCGTCCCCCGCACCCCATGGCCGTCAGCCTCGCAACCCACACCCACCCAGCCCGGGCGCCCGGCACGGCGGTGACCCCATCCCTGCACCCAGGCCTGGGCCCGCCCTGCGCCACCGCCCGTCACGCTCCCGCCGCCCGCCCCGCCGAGGAGGCAGGGAGGAGGTAGTCAGGCGCCAGTTGTGGCCAGGGTTGGGGGCGGCGGGCAGCGGGCTGCGGGAGCGCGCCGGCCCGGCCCCGCTAACGGCCGCCCTGCGCGGCCCCGCCCGCCGCCCGCCCCCAGCCCTCCCCACGCCGCCGCTCCTCCCTCCTTGCCGCCGCCGCCGCCGCCGGCAGCGCCTCCTGAACTGAGGCGAACTCTGCTGCCAAGTGAGTGAGGAGGAGGAGGAGGAGAAGGAGGAGGAGGAGGAAGAGGAGGAGCGCAGTCAGAGCGCGGCAGCAGCGGCAGCGGCAGAGGCGCCAGCGGGGACCAGACCAGAGAGACCCCCGAGCCCACGGCACAGGCGGCGGCGGTGCTGAGCGGGCGCGACCAGCCGAGCTAGGGGCGGCCCAGGCTCCTCCTCGTCCGGCGCCAGCGGCCCGCGCCCCGCGCCCTGCACCCACACTTGGCCAGCCGAGACCCGCCTCCCGCCGGCCTCTTGAGGGACGCGCCGAACCGGGCGGCCGAGAGCGTGTCGGGCCCGGGCGGAAAGTGCCTGCGGGGGCGGGCGAGCGCGCGGTGCCGGCCGCCCCGGGGCTCGGCGCGGGAGCCCTAGCGGGAGCTGACGCGGACCGGGACGCTGGGTCCGGAGCGGCCTGTGGCCGGGGCTCGCCCCCGCCCCTCCCTCCTCTCCGGCGGCGGCGGCGGGCGGAGTGCGCTGCGGAGCCTGGAATATGGTCAGGGAAATGGAAACAGAGGAGAAGCCGAAGCCCACCCCAGATTACCTGATGCAGCAGATGAACGACAAGAAGCTCATGAGCAGCCTGCCCAACTTCTGCGGGATCTTCAACCACCTTGAGCGGCTGCTGGACCAAGAAATTAGCAGAGTAAGGAAAGACAGGTACAATGACATATTAAATGGCAGTACAGAGAAAAGGAGTGCAGAATTGCCTGATGCTGTGGGACCTATTGTTCAGTTACAAGAGAAACTTTATGTGCCTGTAAAAGAATACCCAGATTTTAATTTTGTTGGGAGAATTCTTGGACCTAGAGGACTTACAGCCAAACAACTTGAAGCAGAGACAGGATGTAAAATAATGGTCCGAGGGAAAGGCTCAATGAGGGATAGAAAAAAGGAGGAGCAAAACAGAGGCAAGCCCAATTGGGAGCATCTAAATGAAGATTTACATGTGCTGATCACTGTGGAAGATGCTCAGAACAGAGCAGAAATCAAATTGAAGAGAGCAGTTGAAGAAGTGAAGAAATTATTGGTACCTGCAGCAGAAGGAGAAGACAGCCTGAAGAAGATGCAGCTGATAGAGCTTGCAATTCTGAATGGCACCTACAGAGATGCCAACATTAAATCACCAGCCCTTGCCTTTTCTCTTGCAGCAACAGCCCAGGCTGCTCCAAGGATTATTACTGGGCCTGCGCCAGTTCTCCCACCAGCTGCCCTGCGTTCTTCTATGCCAGCTGGCCCTACCTTAATGCCTTTGATCAGACAAATACAGACCACTGTCATGCCAAACGGAGCTCCTCACCCAACTGCTGCAATAGTTCCTCCAGGGCCCGAAGCTGGTTTAATCTATACACCCTATGAGTACCCTTACACATTGGCACCAGCTACATCAACCCTTGAGTATCCTATGGAACCTAGTGGTGTATTAGGTGCGGTGGCTGCTAAAGTTCGAAGACACGACATGCGTGTCCATCCTTACCAAAGGATTGTGACCGCAGAGCGAGCCGCCACCGGCAACTAACCTATGACCTTCTGACCTCTGAATTCTTCACCCAATGATGACTTGACCATGCCTGCCTGCTGATCAGTTAACTGGTAATCGCCTTTGCTTGCCTGTCGTCAGTGCAGCAAGCTGAGGCACTTGTCCGTTCGTCTTACCATCTAACCAAACAAAAGACAAAGAAATTGTTGTCCTCCAACTCAGCTTTTTTTTTTTCTTTTTTTTTTTTTTCCTGTTTGGGTGAAAGTGGTTCTAGAACCTGCACTGAATAGTAGTAAAGCAATAAGGCCCAATTCATCCCACAGCACTGATCATCTTCTAATATCCTACCCTAAGCAAATGGTAAGAAGGCCTCTCTTAAGAAGGGGAGACAGATGGCCCTTAACTACTCAATGAGAGAGGCAGTTACTGTGAGAGACTTCTAGGAATCTTTTTCTTCTCCTAGCGAAGTTAAAGCTCTCTCTGAACGTACTGTGTGATGATGCATCATACGTCAACCTTCGGTCAGGGATGTCATTGGTGAAGTGATTTCAAAAAGTATTCAAAATTTGATATGCTGTTCAGCCACTACAGTGCCCTCAAAGGGCAAAAATTGCAGCCTTTTTTATATTGCCTGCCAAAATTTGAAGTATTAGAGGAAAGTGTGCCATGAGAGGAGAAACTTAAGGAGTTTTGAAAAGTAATGCAAATAACAAAACTGCAACACTATTTTTAAAAAGATAAATATCTGAGTTTAAATTACTGAATCTTATTTTACACCTTCTAAAAAAATATATGAGAACAAGGTACGTGCATTATGTGTCACATTACTGGGCAAACTGTTCAAGTATTTTTTTTTAAACCTCCCTGTGTAGAAAAAAATCATTAAGGATGTAAAAGCCATGCTTGCCTATTTGCTGTATACATGTAATGAAATTGTAGATAAAGTGTAGTGCATTGAAACAAATGAACAAAAAGTAGATACTTTTACTATACAAGGGTGCTGGTGCAGAAAAAAATATATATATTTTTGGAAATGTAGCATTTTATACTTTCAAGTGTTATAAAAAAAGAAAAAGAACAAAGAAACCCTTTATTGCATTAAATGATTTTTTTCTGGTGGTTGTCAAGAAACAAAAGACCAAAAGAGCCTTTTTGTCTTTCTTTTTTATTTTTTAAGTATTGGAATAAGTCTAAAGAAAAGAAAGTGCCTTATTTTCCTTCATGGTCATTTAGTCAAGTGTCTCATAAAGATCAGCTCCTCCCTCAGAATACAAGTTAATGTATGTTACTCAGTCGCCCAGTATGTGAAAGGAGATATGAGGGAGACAAATGAGTTGATGGTTTGAATCATATGATTTTTGTCACGTTACCTTGATGCAAATTTGCCAAATCTGATACTGTGAAAAGATTTGATAATTTTTCTAATGCCTGACTGGCAAGTTTTAAAACATCATTCTTAAAAAAAATTATAATTGAATACTTTCGGTTATTCAGTCTTCAATGATAACCCAAAGGACTCTGAGATAAAAATTATGTGTGACCTGAAGTTCAGAAAAAATTAGAGTTTTGTTTTATTTGGAGAAAGGGGATACATTCATTTTGTTTTGTTTTTTATTTCGTTTTTAATTAATTGGAGATAATAGGATCCCCAGCAAATGTTTTCACGGAAGTGACTCTTTGTGATTTTCATTCTGGAAAACAATGTTTTAAATAACCCAGTGTAACCACATGTCTTTATATCATACCAGATAACTTGTGTAATGCATCTCTTTATGGTTTCAGTAACCTCTGCCTCCCCCGCTCCTTCAGTTTAAAAGAATGTGAAAAAGTAGCATCATAGTGCATATAATACTCAACACATTTCAGCTTAAGCTTCTAATTTCTCCAGAAGTTCAAACAGTTATGTAGTTGAAGCAATTTGTGCCCAAAGCCTACATCTAAACATGTGAGTGAATAATCATTAACTGCTCAGTACCAGATGTGGCAAATCTCAAGTGACGGTGGAGTCCTCTCCAGCTTATCAACTCGTCCCCTCTTCCACACCTTCCCAGCATCACAGTCAGAGGTCAGCAGGAAGCTTAGTCAGTACCTTCTTGGTGACCTCCCCGCCATCTTGTCTCACTTGGAAATTGTTGTCAGTTTATTTACTATGCAATAGACATTCATTGTTTTGTATTCAGCTAGCTTTGGTTTAATATGCCACTGCTTTGTCTTTCTGTTACACATACAGTTTTGATTTATTTACAGTATATGCTGTGCCATTTTGATTTTTACGTTGTTTGGTTGGTTGAATCAATTTGCGACACTCAAACACTTGAGGTGATAATTATTAAAAACAATACCAGTATTTGATCCAGTTTCATCTCAACTGTGTTATACCTGGACATTTTAGATGTTTATCAAAGGTATTTTATGGGGAAGAAAAGTAAATGTATGAAATAATAAATGTGTGACATTTATGGGTAATGTTGGCTCTGAGCAAACTTCTGAAAACTTGGTTGACAAAATTTTGGATCAACTGAAAAAAAGCATGACTTTTGAAATCTCTGAATGCCTTGGTTCTCAGTATTATCATTCTTTATTGAATTTATTTCTTATTAAAATATGTAGTTTTTAAGACTTTTTTTCTGACAGTATTATGTAATTTTTTAGCGTGGGTAGATGGGAGTGTCGCTTGTATGTTATCATACAGCTGACATGTATTTTTGTCTATTCTTTATTATCTTAGTAGTTTCATGCTATGTATGTACCATAACCAACCTATTGCCTATGAGAAACATGTAAGATAATGTATTATTTACAGCCATTGTTACAAGTTTATAATGTATTTTTCTATCTTGTTTTATATGTATGTTATATAACATTCAAAAAGAATTATTTTCTTGATTGAGAAAAGGCAACAAAATGCAAAATCCACAATTCTGATAACTGAAAATTGCCAATTGTTTTGCAGTACTTTATTATATTGGGTGTCTTGTCTTTTTTGGGGTTTTAGTTAGCTAATGAATGAATACATTAGACACTTTTGGGTTTTAGTTGGGATTTTACATAGCTTGCATTTTAATTCTTTGGTTCTTTGCTGTTTCTATTAACCCATAGCATTATTTTAATGTGTTATAATACCAACCTAAAAAAAAGACAAAGAAACACTATTCACAATAGCAAATATATTGAATTAACGTGGCTGTCCATCAGTGGTGGACTGGATAAAGAATATATGATACATATACACCATGGAATACTATGGGGTCATAAAAAATGAAATTACATCTTTTGCAGCAACATGAATGCATCCCAAGGGCATTATTTTAAGCAAATCAATGCAAGAAGAGAAAACCAAATACCACTTATTCCCAGAGCTATACATTGAATACACATCTAAGTAAAGATGGAACAATAGGTACTGGGGACTCCAAAATGGGAGATGGAGAAAGGAGACAAAGGGCTGAAAAACTTTCTATTGAGCATCATGTTCACTAAATGACTGACAGAATCAATACAAGCCCAAACCTCAGCATCATGCATCATACCCAAGAAACAAGCCTGCACATGTACATGCTGACTGTAAAATAAAAACTTAAACAATTATATTATATACATAATAAAAGAACCATTGCCAATGGAGAAATAATAAGTGTATTATTTAATAAAAATCAGATTTTCATAGCAGATTGTGTGTGTGTAAACTTTTGTGCATAATACTCATGAATATAATTTCTTATAATAGTTTAGAATAATTACATATCACCTAAACATGAAAAATGTGGATGTAGCAGCTGGGTGGAGAGAGGCAGACAAGTATGAGACAAAAATTAATAGTTTCCTATATAGAACCTCTAGTTCCAATTATACATAGTTCTTTTAATAACTTTTTAAAAAATGTCCATGTCCTCAAATAGAAACAGCCAAGAACTTTGCTGGAAAGCATTCTTTTAAGAATGTAGATAACAGTTTTCAGAGCTTGTATAGGTAAAGATGATTAACAGTCAGATATAAATAAACCTGTCTTAACTTGATTCAATAGTGATTGTAACTATTATTACTCAAACTACTATGCCAAAGGTTTTTGAAAACTGCATGAAAACATTTCTGTACAATAACACTGAGCAAAGGCAGTAGTAAGAAACATTGTTTCTCTTCCTTTATAAAGTTATTTCTAGGTATGTAATAGTTCTGTTGAAGAATTATAAATTATACATTTGAAAGACTTAATCACCAATTCTGAAAGGATAACTAATAAACTAGACATAAAAAATTTATCCTAATTTGAGATGGCTTCTTGTATCATTTTCTATCTCATTTAAAAATGTCAAGTGGTATGTTTAGAACAGGTTGGTTACCTTTTAGTGTGTATCATTTAAATTTTAAAGCCAATAATTAAATATTAAGAATGAAAATTAACAAATTTACTCTATAAAACTAGGTGGCCTCTAAATCTTCAAGGCAAAGTGTGTATTTTTCTAAAATCTGGTATTACCTGGACACTTTAATTCATCTGAATAGTCTCCACAGTTAGACTCATCACATACCCAGGTTGACAGAACACACAGTGTGGTCAAATTACATCTTATGAACCCTGTGGTTTTCACTCCAAGTTTATAGAAATGTGTGCAGTTTGTGTTATCTAGGAGGAAGTAAACACACAATGAAAAAATAACTCATTTGCAAAGATTATGAGCCTTCTATGTAGGTCATAGAGATGAGAAAATTTAATTTCATTTGAGGAAATAGATATGTAATTACCTTCCAAAACAGGGGTTAATTGCATAGCAATTTTAGACAAAGTTCATTAAAATCTTTCACAGTGTTCAATGCAATATGAAAAGTGCCCAAGCATAAACAGACAAAAGGTAGTGGAATATCTTACTGAAATTCTTTTCATCTGAACTATCTGTGCAGTCTGTTCTGGTTGCACGTGCTCATCTTGGAATGCAAGTCCCATCTACACAGCGGAACTCAACCATGGCACAAGTTGAAACTGAATAAAAAAATAAACAAACAAATGAACAGATGGGACAGAATGACTCCTTGCTATTAAATTTTGAGTATTTCAATTATTTTATATAATTTTGTTTGGTTTTGCTTTTGTAATGCTGGGAAATCAAACTTGACCCCTGAACCTTACCTTCAAGCATGAGTTAGTTGCCTCTTACGTGTCTTCCCTATCACACAATTCTTCTCTCTGTTGTATTTAGCATATTGCATTGCAGCTGCCTGTTTAAGTACCTGGAGTCTCACTAACTAAATGTAAGCTCCATGAGAGCAGGGACTATGTTGTGTTCATATCGCATTGCTGTGGTAATATCACCCTAGCACTGAGCCAAAATACAAAAAAGAATGTTGCTGGAAATACTCTCTCCTTCCAACTTCAACAGTCCAAGGTTATGACAAGTAGGCAAATGCCTGATTAAATACCTACTGGGAAATCCCAACCTGGTTGCCAAGGAGTGAAGCATTTCCTGCTGTAATAGAGAGAGACAGAGACAGAAACGGGGATGGACAGACAGGAAGGGGGGAATCACTGAGCAATGGCTTTGTTTCTCAGAGGGAACAGCTTGCTACTACTAGAAAGTCATCGATGCTGTGTCATACTCTGTTACATGGCCGTATCATCATTAATATTTAATGTAAGAAATATGCTTCATGCCAAGAAACATATAAATGTGGCATTCCTTATTATTATGGTTATAAAAGTCATCCAATTCTATGCTCTCCACTTAAATGAAAATTAGTTTCAATATGCTACTGTCAGTATATATATTTTGTATAAAATATCTTATTCTCAATCATATATTTCTTTCTAAGTTGCTTACCCATTCATAATCACATAATGGTTTGCAGTAAAATGCTGTGAAGGGGGGCATGATATACTATGCATGTTACATTAACTTAGGTGATATTTTTATTCCAAATTCAAATTTCTACAAGTTGATTATGTTAATGAACAACCTGAAGGGCCCTTTGATTATGTCACTTTTACTAGTGTTTATATTTTTTACTGTACTTTATGTTCTGGGGTACATGTGCAGATCTTGCCGGATTGTTGCATAGGTACACACATGCCATGGTAGTTTGCTGTTTCCACCTGCCCGTCACCTACGTCAAGCACTTCTCTCAGTATTATCCCTCCCCAACCTCCCCCATCCCTGCTGTCCCTACCCTAGTCCCCCACCTCCCAACAGACCCTAGTGGGTCATGTTCCCCTCCCTGTGCCCATGTGTTCTCATTGTTCAATATCCAACTATGAGTGAGAACATGTAGTGTTTGGTTTCCCTTTCTTGTGTCAGTTTGCTGAGAATTCATCCATGTTCCTACAAAGGACATGAACTCATTGTTTTTTATGGCTGCATAGTATCCTATGGCATATATGTGCCACATTTTCTTTGTCCAGTCTATCATTGATGGGTATTTGGGTTGGTTTCAAGTGTTTGCTATTGTAAATAGTGCTGCAATGAGCATACATGTGCATGTGTCCTTATAATAGAATGATTTATAATCCTTTGGGTATATACCAGCAATGGGATTGCTGGATCAAAGGAATTTCCATTTCTAGATCCTTGAGGAGTCACCACACTGTCTTTCACAATGGCTGAACTAAGTTACATTCCCACCAACAGTGTAAAAGTGTTCCTATTTCTTCACATCCTCTCCAGCATCTGTTGTCTCCAGATTTTTTAATGATTGCCATTCTAACTGGCATGAGATGATATCTCAATGTGGTTTTGATTTGCATTTCTCTAAAGAACAGCAATGATGAGCTTTTTTCATGTATTTGTTGGCTGCATAAATGTCTTCTTTTGAAAAGTGTCTGTTCATATCCTTCACCCACTTTTTGATGTTTTTTTTTTCTTGTAAATCTTCTTTAGTTCTTTGTAGATTCTGGATATTAGCCTTTTGTCAGATGGGTACATTGCAAAAATTTTTTCCTATTCGTTCCTAGTTCACTCTAATGATTGTTTCTTTGGCTGTGCAGAAACTCTTAAATTTAATTAGATCCCATTTGACTATTCTAGCTTTTGTTGCCATTGCTTTTGGTGTTTTAGTCATGAAGTCCTTGACTGTGGCTATGTCCTGAATGGTATTGCCTAGGTTTTCTTCTAGGCTTTTTATGGTTTTAGGTTTTATATGTAAATCTTTAATCCATCTGGAGTTAATTTTAGTATAAGGTGTTAAGGAAGGTGTCAGCTTCAGCTTTCTGCATATGGCTAGCCAGTTTTCCCAACACCATTTATTAATCAGGGAATCCTTTTCCCATTGCTTGCTTTTGTCAGGTTTGTCAAAGATCACATGATCGTAGATGTGTGGCATTGCTTCTGAGGCCTCTGCTTTGTTGCACTGGTCTATATCTCTGTTTTGGTACCAGTACCATGCTGTTTTGGTTACTGTAACCTTGCAGTATAGTTTGAAATCAGGTAGCGTGATGCCTCCAGCTTTGTTCTTTTTGCTTAGAATTGTCTTGGCTTTGCAGGCTCTCTTTTGATTCTGCATGAATTTTAAAGTGGATTTTTCCAGTTCCATGAAAAAGTTCAATTTAGCATAATGGGGATAGTGTTGAATCTATAAATTACTTTGGGCAGTATGGCCACGTTCACAATATTGTTTCTTCCTAAGATTGAACATGGAATGTTTTTATTATCTGTTTGTGTCCTCTCTTATTTCCTTGAACCGTGGTTTGTAGATCTCCTTGAAGAGATCCTTTACATCTTTTGTTAGTTGTATTCCTAGGTATTTTATTCTCTTTGTAGTGTTGATTTTTAAAGAGTCTATTTAATCATAAATAGAAATTATACCAATTGTAAATACTTAAAATGCTATCTTTAAATTTGCAGATTTTATTTAAGGGTATCTATGTCATTTGTATTTCATAATGTACTGTTTTAATTATATTGAATTGTATCTTAAAGTTGCATACTTATCTGTTTAAATGATTAGAAGAAATGTTTTATTTACATTTTGCAATTATAATTGCTTCACTTTTTATTAAAAATGGTATCATAACATATGAAACAGATAAAATTATTATAAATACAGATAAATGCATTGTTTCAAAACAGAAAAAATAGGTTTTTTTCTTTTATGCCTACAACAGCAAAACCTCTTTTATATTTATTTGTATTATACTTAATATTCTATTTTTACAATAGAAACATAACAGAATATAATGAAACATATAACATATAAATGAAACATATAATACAGAATATAATGATGTCGATTATTTACATTTTGTTTTTGGCTTCACTGTCTGTTAGTAGTTTCTTATAACTTTGTTCAAAAAAGATTGCTTATAATCTCTTTTTGGAAGACAAATGGCGTTTCTCTGTTAAATAACATTTTAGATAGTTCTAATATTCCTAAGAAACCCTGTAATGGTCCATCTCATAATGCACTTGAGTTTCTATCTACTTGAAGTTAGAGTTTAGGATGTCAGGAAGATGTCAATGGAGACAATTGGAACTTATTTCACCATCATCATCTGCCTCCAATCTCCCGTAGAGAATCCTCTGAGTGAGAAGTAGTGGCAGAGAGGGTGAGGAGGCAAAAGTAGGAAATGGCATTTCAAACAGTCAAGAAAACTGGAGATTCAGGGATTTCACAGTAATGGGCTCTAAGAAAAACAGTCCCAGAAGTTCTGAGGTAACAGAGAACGGAAAGGGTAACTTGGGAGAAGAGTGGAAGGACATCTGGGACAAATTCACCACAGTCTTAAATTGAGTTCTGGAAACAAAAAAGAATTAAAGAGAGGACCAAAAACTAGATGAATAGAAACTTTAACTTTGAAGTTCAGAAGAGTGGTTGGAAGGTTATAATTTTTAAAAATATATATTAGAAAGTATAAGTAAATAGATAAAGGAAGAAATTCAGAAGATATGACAAAGAGTAGATTTGCAGAATGTATTTACTTTTTTGTCCTATTTTCCAAAATAACAATGGGGCTGATGAATCCACAGGAGGAGGCAAAGGCGGGCTGTTAGAGTGCTTCCGATGTGCAAGTAGGAACAGATTGTCCCTTTGTACCTGATCCTGCCTCCACATATTGCATTATTTGGTGTAGGGTTTGAGAACCACCAGAGAGTTAGAGAAGGCAATGAAAATTGTTGCAGAACTGTGTAAGCAGTAGGAGTGAGGTGATTGTGAGGATTAATATCTGCTGCATTAACAGGCAAGGAAGGCGAATCCTGTGAGGAAAAATAATCTACAGACATAGTAGAAACTTCATTAAATAAGTAAACACACTACTTGTCAAAACCTCTTTCTCTCCGTTGCCTCAACTATATTTCTTACTCAGGCTGTTTTAGTCAGTCAACTATTGAAATTTGTTTCATGCATATTGTGATTTTTGAGGAAGAAAGATACTGAAATCTCTAATTCATCAAGTGATTATGAAAGTTTTCTGACAACATTTCCACAGGCCAAAAGTCTTGATAAAGAGAAAAAATAAAATAATACCGCTCAAATAAAGATAAGCCAAGAGACAGATATTACGCTTTTCCCTCCAGGTAGTTGGAAAGAAAAAGTAAGCCTATGAAACATGAGTGAAAACACCCTACAGCCACACCAGGAATAGCAGTGAGGCACGACAAAGGAAGAAGAGCTATCAGGGATTGTGGATCAAAAGTAGCAGCAAGAGAGCAAGTAAAACCACTCTCTCTCTCTCTCTCTCTCTCTCTCTCTCTCTCTCAATCTCGTGTACTTTCTTAATTCTACTATTTCTTCCAGTTTCTTTTTATCATATCAGCTAAAATATTTAATGAGATTTGAAGGATTTAAAAATCAGTGGCATACACACACACACACACACACACACACACATATACATATAATTGCACTTTAAGTTCTGGGGTACATGTGCAGATCATGCAGGATTGTTGCATAGGTACATACATGGCAATGTGGTTTGCTGCCTCCATGCCCCTGTCACCTATATCTGGCATTTCTCCCCATGTTAACCCTCCCCAATCTCTGTACACCCCACTGTCCCTCCTCCATTCCCAACACACCCCAGTGTGTGATGTTCTCCTTGCTGTGTCCATGTGTTCTCATTGTTTAACACCCAACTGTGAGTGAGAACATGTGGTGTTTGATTTTCTGTTCTTGTGTCAGTTTCCTGAGAATGATGGTTTTCAGATTCATCCATGTCCCTACAAAGGACATGAAATCATTGGTTCTTATGGCTGCATAGTATTCCATGGTGTATTCTAAAATCAATGGCCTTCCTGGTTTTTTTAGGATATTTCTTATAAATAACCTAAGTCAATTCTCTCTTCCAAAATTCCTTATCCAACCTGTAGCAAACAAGAGCTGAAAAGGAAAACAAAAAACATTAACTTTGCTCTCATATCTCTCTTTCATTTACTTCTAAGCCACATATTCTATTTAATTATTTAAGTCACCGATTAGGTTCTAAGGGTGCACAAATGCAGAAGGAAAGCTGTTTTCTTCTCCAGCTATGTTTGTCCTTTTCCTTCAGCTTGTTGTTTATGAAATCTTTCAAAGATTTGCTATGAACTTAGGAAAACACAAATGCCAGTTTCCTTTCCTTTACGGAGCATCAGAACTGCTAGCTCCCCAGTCTACCTAAAAGTACTTTGGTGCCCCAAGGAATTTCATGTACTTCCCAAAGAGAGCAGTTTTATACTCAGCTGAATAGGGAAGGAAGCATATCATGCACTCTCCCTGAATATATTCCCTCAACCTGCCATGCAACCAGAAGAGAAATACAAAATTACAAACTTATGAACAATGCCTGTTCTCCCCATCTCCAGATGGCCTGACATCTAAAACTCTCAGTCATGAAGGGACCTCTATAAAGGGGCAGTAAGTTAAAAAAATTATGAAGATTTGGCATTTTTCCCCCAAAAGAGAATAAACCAAAAGCAATTCATTGCAACATCTTTTCTACTCTGTAAATAGACTCTCTGCTCTTGTGAAATTTTTTAAAAAAGTAATAATTACTACTGATATCTAAATTCAACAAGGTATAATAGTACTTCACATAATTTACAGATGGCTTCACCATAGCCTTTTACCATAATCTATCAAAATTTCCTTGTTTATACTGATTTCTAATTATATCACTTTATCTTTTATATTTTGTTTTGATTAAAAAGTGATAGGTGATTTCCATGCCTGCATATATGTACAAAAAAGCACTGCATCTCTACACACCACTGACAAAAGAAAGAGGGAAGAGGTAACTGGAAGAAAGGGCATGGAAAGAGACCTCTTTTTTATTCTCCCTGAGCCCTTATAAATGCCTTTTCCTTTATCATCTTTTATGTACTATAAGGGAGATATTTGGTGGAAACACATTTGAATAATATAAGTGTTTGTCAGACAGCCTGGCTTATGGCATATGGACCCAGGGAAGTCTTCCTTCTGTAGCTTAAAAGGTACTCCACAAGGACCCTACATTAATGAACTTAAAATGAGAGAAAAATCAAAACTTAAAGATTCAATTAAGAGTTATCTTTCACTTAAATAGCTACCCATTTGTTTATACTAAAGGAGCTAGTTCATTTAATTCAATTCACTAATTTCTACTAAGTAATAAAGTGTGTGCTTATGTTTCCACAGGAATTGTAGTTTCAGATGCCCTGCACTCAACATAACAAGCTTTAAGGCATCAGTTTTGCTTGTTTATTTTTAAGATATGTAACTGTTATAATTTTATCATAAAAGGGAGATTATTGTAGAAGCTTCATTTGCAAAGGCACTGTTCTGTGCACAAGAGTATAACTGAGAAAGTTATAACACAGAAATCAAAGAGTTTATACTAAAACAGATAAAATAATATTTTTAGTTGTTTTATTGCGATTCAGCAGCTGGTACTGACATAATTAGGCAGAATAAAATCTATCTATATATTTTAGAAGACTTATTGCTTCAACCAGCCACACAAGAATTTAATAAACACCTATCATGTATGAGGTATTAGATTTATAAACTCAAACACACTGACTAATTTGTTTACATCTTTTGAAAATACACTTTCATTTCTGGAGAAAACCCATAGTAACATATTAACCACCCATGGTTTAACAATCCTGTAAGATCTGTACATGTACCCCCAATCTTAAAGTACAATTACAAAGAAAAGAAAAGAAAAAAAAGCCAACAAATTACAGTAATAAGATTCGTTCAAACAGACAGCAATTTTTAATTGGAAGTTTGGGATGAGAGTTGAAGTTTTATGTAAGCCTCAGCATCTTGTTTTTATCGTACAGGAGTGGGAGGATCATGTTCCACATAGGTATTTGTAAGTGATCACCATTATTTAACAGATGCCCCTGCAGTTAGCTAAATGCATGCCACAAGAGAAGCTTGATTTCAAGGTCTGCACAAAAATGAGTTAACCTTATAGCAGCACCCAAATTGATGTCCCATCATATCCAAATTTTATTTAGGACACATTTAAATGCATGGGTGCCACTTTTTATTACCATTTTTTAAATAGTCAAGTGTAAATTTTCATTAAACAGTGAAAGCTTAACCAAATATTTGTATAATCCCTTAAAGCTCACTTTATAGAAGTCTAGGGTTCCATGACACCCTAGGGTTCTCTGAAATCCAGCTAGGAAATCACTGATTTAGCTTTTCCTAAACATCTAACACATTTATAAAAGCTGAAAACAAGGAGGCTACCCCGGCTGCCTCAGGAATGCATGCAAGTATTTAAATTCCGTAATGATGGTCAGAAAATGCCTTCTCATGCCTGACTTAAGTCTCCTAAGCTGGTGCCTAAGCTTAGCAAAGTATATAGAAGGCTCTTGGAAAAGACTTGCTGACTGACAGATGGAGGCTCCTGTGGAAGGGTAAGGTAGGTGATTGGCCCCTCTTCATCTCACCAAGTAAATACGATCTAGTCTCCCACTTGCTCATGACTTGGCACTGTGATTACTGTTATTAGGCAGCATAATTTTCTGATTAGCTCAAAATCCTGCTGAAAGAGTTATGTCTCCTTCAAGTCACCTCTGAATAGAAAAAATTTGACTGGATACATTTTCACAATGTGGGTCTGTAAAAGATACTGATCAATGCTCTTACAGCACTTACATGAAGCTCTAATACTTCTTGTCATAACTCAGTATAGGATACAGGTCATTGCACTGGGTCAGGCAGAAAGGGAAAGCCAGTAATTTGACTTGTTCACTTGAGCCAGTAATTGAAGATTTAATGGTTGTCTGGGGAGTTGGATTCATTTGCAGTAGATAAAAACAGGAGACAGTAGGCAGATCTGAGACATATGGAAAAGACCCAGCTGTCAGAATAGGGTCACAGGGCCAGAGAGTCAGGAGGACTTGAGACTAACTGGTCATGTGTTATGTTGTGGGCACACAAATCTATCCTTTCTGGCCCACATTAGGCTCGTGTGAGAACAAGGAGGATACTGGGCCCTCAGACAGGGGCCAAGGAGGAGAGCCTCACCATCTGGGATTCCAGGGAAGGTCTAAAATGCTTAGGATTGGGCAGCCCCAAAGTACATATGGAAATTTTCTCCACAGTATTATGACATAAGTTATTTTTGTTAGATAGTCAGATTTTCCTTGTGTTGCCACCAGCCCCTTTGCCCTAAACCACATATTTACTGTCTACACCAGAAGGTTTGATGGTTGCCCAGGCATTTAAAATAATTTTGAAGCTATGTTCTCATCTGGAAGGAAGTATAAAATTGTAATTGAACTGTGTAGACAGTTTGAAGTCATTTTACAAATAGGACGGAAAGGTGTTTTGAGCCCTGCCCACCATTCACATAATTGGAATTCTTCACGAGAGACAGAAAGTTTAGGCTCATTTCATGGCATGAGGAATATTGTGAGCAAAGGTGAAATCTGGGAGAGTGAGTGTAGTGAGTAGAGCAGACACCAGCACATCATGTTGGCTTTTCTGTCTTCCCTGTTTCTCTTTCCCTGCATTCTGGTTTGTGCTTCCTGGATTCACCTCTCAAATAAACCACTTACACCAAAATATATATATATTTTTTCTGTATTTATTGCTCAGTTCCTGCACATTCTCTCTTGATATCTTTACCTTTAACCTGACTTAATGCCTATATTGTATTTCCCACTTCTACTTACAAATAATTGACAGAACATATCCATTTCTAGGTCTTATCATTTCTTATCCTCTTTTCTTCCAAATGCTATTTTCCTCCATCTACTTCCAGTATCTGACCATATCTTACCACTTTTAATCTTTTATGGGTAGTATAATAGGTAACTTAATTGACAAATGTAATTTGCTTTTCCTAAACTGCAGTGTCAGTCTTAAATGATAATCTATGCAAGTGTTTCCCCAAAGACACACTAAGATGGCAGAGTAACTTCCCAAATTTCCATACAGACACAAAACAATTTGCACACATTCTGCCCTCTTTCCCAACTCTGCATAGCCCTCTCGCACGATTGTAGTTTATACCTTTCCTTTATCATCAATCTGTTCTAAAGCCAGTATACATTCACTGTCTTTACTCCCTCACCACCCATTTTCTGTCTTAACCCAATGTGCTCTTGCTTTCCCCTGCTATTCCACTGAACTGACTCCCATGAATTTAATCAAGACAGTATCTACTATTTGTCAAATACGATGGAGACCTCCAGTTCATGCCTGCCCTCTTGCCATTTCTGTAGCACTTGAAAATTCTGAATAATCCTCCTTTCTTGGGAAAATAAGTTCTTAAACAGATCCTTCTATTGGTCTTGCAGGCTGCTTGTTTTCATATATAATTTGTTATTTTGATAAGTAATTTTGATGCACTTTGCTAATGCAATCATTACTCCACACATCCTCTGAGTTTTTCTCCTTAATGTGTCCCAAATCAATACTTCTGATCAACATCTATTACCTGAGTTCCAAGTCTCTGCCTATCTGCAAGCCTGTGAGGCAGCTTCATTCAGATTTCTTCAAGTGCTCCAACTTCGGAATGCAAACTACCCTTATTGTCTTATCCCCATTCTCACACACAAACAAATCTTATTATTGTAGGTTTCATTAACACAATCCTATTCTTTTCTTTCCTTTTTGAAATGTAAATTTGATTATACTTGGACTGTTTTAAACCTTCAGTGACTCTCTGGTGACTACAAGATAAAGTTTGAGTTACTTCACATGGCACAAAATGCGCCTTCATGCCCTGGATCCTTCCTGTATCTTCTCTGTTTTTACTACTCTCTCAAATGCAATCTGTCTCTGACCATATCAAATTACTTTCAGTCTCAAAGCTAGTCCCTCTAATTGGAATTCTCTTTTTGTTTCATTCATTCTACCTTAGTTTTAGTTTAAGACTCAGCTTAAATTCAGTATAGTCTGTGAAACCTTTGAGGATACTTCCAAGCCAAAAAACAAAAATACATATGGTGTTCTTATGTGTGCAAGCACAACACCTTATATATATCTTCACCTGCTTACATGAGTGTCTTAGAGTTAGACTTTGATATTCTTGAGTACAGGCTCATGTCTCATGAATTTTGTGTCTCAAATCTCAATGGACTGCACTCAGTAAAGTGTGTCCATTGAATGAAAACAGTTTAAAGTGATAATAGTTTGGAAATATCTGTTGGGTCCAGATTTTCATTAAAAGTTTATTAGTGCAATATACATATTTTACAGCCAGTGCTAACATAGCATTCACTATTGCCAAATTCCTTTTTAACCTAATTTAATATTGTTATTCTTATTTAATTATTTTTCCTACCTTGCTGTTTGGGAAACTGAGACGCGGATTAGTTAAGTGTCACATCCAAATGTAGACAGTAAGTGCGGGGGCTGCAGTTTTTTCCAGCTCAGGTAGTTTGGCTTGATCATCTATCATAACGATCACTTTGCAAAAATGTTAAACAGTATTAGCAAGACTGATAACATAGAAATGAACTGGAAAAAGTATAGGCAGGGAAACCAAGTAAAGGAGTACTCTGTGAATCCAGGCTTAAAGTGGATTGAAATAGAAGTTATTTGAAATAACTGGAATATTTGTTGATAGTTGGGTATGTGGGAAGGAGAAATTAAAAAGACCACCACTGTTTCCTGTTCGGTGGTTAGGAAAATGTGATCATGAGTAGAACAGAGAACTAAGGAGTGAAGGGGAACATTTTTGGAGCAGAAAAATTCAATATTACACATTCTGGTAGAAATATTTAAATCTAGGAAGGTGGAACTGAAGAGGTGAGAAATTATAAGAGTCTTAAAGTGAGCAAAGGAGTAGAAAACAGAAATAGAGAACATAGTGAGAATTTTTAAGGAACTTTAGTAAGTACATTACAACAGCATTCACCAAAATGTGATCCATAGATGTTACTAAGTCTTATATACCATAGAGCTCCCAGAAACAAAGGTTGGAGAAGTACTGGAAACACTGAGCACATCAATACTCCTAGATTGATGGAACAAGTATTTTTCTTTACAATCTAATTCATCAGAATTGTCTCCACAGTCATTTTCTCCATGACATAACCTGCCATGTGGAATGCAAAGGCGATTATAGCAAGGCTGAAGCCTCTTCAACAGCTTCTGTTTTCTTATAAATAAAAGTAGAAACTCATAATCAGAGATCATATAGAAGTATTTGTACAAAATGGAAATCACACATAATATTTTATTAATAATGACTGGATTATGGATCTATAAAAAAGTGCTGTGTTGCATAAAAGCTCTGGATTACCAAGTTTATGAATTGTCAAAGAGTAGTTCATTCAGCAAGGGCCCTTTTTGACTTAGGGTTTTAACTTTATTGATTCATGCCTGGAGATCTTTTCAAGTTATACCCACATTATTCTTTCTGGCACTTCTGTCAAGTAGCACAGAAATAAACATATATCACATACTCAATTCTGAAGAAATAAATATGTACCTCAAAAGCAAAAATAAATAAATAAAACACTCCAACATCCATTTCCTATATCCTTTGTATCTATCTGCAAGGATTTTATAACAAGAAATAAAAGCACCAAAGCGTGTATTCCTGAATCAGTGTCTCATGGAGTCATCTAAATATCAATAAATTTCTTTTAAAAATCATATTAAAATATCTACACAATTCCTTGAGAATTACTTTTTGAGTTCTATTTACCATTGTAAAGGTTTCTTGACATTCTCTGATTTGAGGCAGAAGCTACCATTTAAAATAATAATAGCTCCCATGTATTAAATGCCAGCTTTGTCCTAGTCTCTTTATTGAGTATATGTAGATAAATACTTGCTGGTTTATGCTCTCAAGTACGGTAAGAGATAGCTGTTTCATAGAAGAAAACTAAATCATAGAGAAGTGAGTTATGTTGCTTACCCTAGTCACACTAGGGTTTGCACACTAGCTTAGTTACACTAGCAGGTTTGGGAATGCAGATTTAACCTCAGGTGTGAGTCCAAATCCCATACTCTACACCTGGGGTTGGCAAACTATTGCCCATAGGCCGTATCTAGCCGGTGAGACTGTTTTTATATGGCTCTTGAACTAAGAATACTTTTTACATTTTTAAAGGATGGTAAATAATAAACAACAGAGGATACGTGACAGAAAGTGTATGTGACCCACAAAACCCAGCATATTTACTAGCTCAACCTTTACAGAAAATGTTAGCCAACTCCTGCTCTACAAAGACTTCTACAAAGATAAAAACATGACATATATCTGCTTTAATATTTATATATTGTATAGAATATAACCATTTATTAAAGTGAATATATTATTTGAGGTAAATTCTTCAGGCCATAGGTTATAGATCAATTATGGATAAATGATATTAGACACCTATTTTAAATGACTGTGTATTATTATGTAATAGAATGACAGGACGGTCTGTGGATCTCACAGATTCAGTCCTCCTCTCCTTCTAACTTTTCATTAATTATTTAGGTGTAATTATTACCCAGATAATGGAATAGAGGAGAAGAGTAAATATAAATGTAGCAATTTCAGATGCAGATTCCTAAATTTTGCATAGCACAAAATCTCAACGTTATTAGATTTCTAGAATTAAAAGTAAATCACACTAATTTGTTAAAAATCTGGATCAACTATACAATGATTATCAATGATTACACAAATACAAATTTCCAAGAGAAAATATTGTTTCAGTAAAGGGAAATCTCAGTTGCTTATTTGAGTAGAAAAGCCAATCTCTACTCCTGAGGGAGGATGGAGGTTGATTATCACTTGGTGTTGCCAGCAGAAGCATAGCTAGTGGAATTCTATGTCTGATGTCCGCCATGCCTAAGGCAATAAATCTTTGTACTAAAAGACGCTAGCTCCCATGCTAATCTTGGACACAGAAATAGAATTGACAAGACTTTGATAACCACCCAACAATGTGCTATTGCCTGTTGGTGAAACTTGGCTTCAGAGTAATCCTGTAATATCCAAAATCACCGATATTTCTGAGTTACATTTTAAGGAAAGTAAACCTAAAACCTATTGCTAAAGATGAATAACTAGGTTGTTAAAAGATTAGCTCCTACTTTTAAAAATACTCATTTTCTGGCTGGGTGAGGTGTTCAAACCTGAGCACCTTGTGAGTCGAAGACGGGAGGGTTGCTTGAGCTCAGGAGTTTGAGATCAGTCTGGGAAACATAATGAGACATTCATCTCTTTAAAAAATAGATTTTATGGATAGAAAACCATGAAACACTTATTTAGTGAGTATCATGGCTACCAGATAGGAGATAAAATGACTTATTTTAACAAAGCAAATCCAAGTCAGTTACTATAGGTCAACAGGTTAGTGAGAGACATTAAAGAAATCATCCACATAAGGCAAACAGAGACAAGCAAACCAAAAACTGTAAAAGGAATCAGAAAACTTTATCTGAAATGAACAAACCCCATATTGGACACTTACCACAGTAGAGCAGTTTTTCATCTGATTTGTCCTTACAATGGGGAATGCCATCACAAGTGAGCTGGTAGTTGATGTGTTCACCATTTCCACATTCTAACTCCAAATAAATGTTGCAGGAGGAATTTTTAGACACAAGAAAAAAGAAGTCAGTGCTTTTGTGTAATGGCAAACATTTGTCAACACTACTACAATTATATTTTAATTTTTATTATAAAGATAAGCTAAAATTTGTCTAAGTGTAAAATTAAAGAGCAATGGCTTATGACATATCTTTACAAAAAAATTAAGATCTTAAAAATGCTTTTTTAAAAAGAGCAGTAAAATTAGCTCTTGCATACCTAAAAGGGTTTTGTGTTTTCTTCATGTAATCTATTATATATTTTTCAATATACTAATATTTTTTAGTGCATAGAGTACCCATTTTTAAATGCTTGATGTGAATCATCTCAGTCAAATGAATAGTTGCTGCTTTTACTCACCTTCCGATCTTCCTTCCTATTTTCTGATGAAACCTCAGTAGCAAGTTTTATCTTTCAGAAATATTAGAATTGTTAATAGTAAATAGCCACTAGTCCGATCCATGTGTGGGAGATACCTTTCTTGCCACCATGCATGACTGCACCTACTCCATGAAATGCACAGGAATTGATGGGATGAGGTGCCGGAGGAAAATGGCCACATGGAAAGCATGTGCACCTGATGCTAGGAACTCCAGTTGATCCCTGTCAGTCTAATTTCTAAATCTCATAATTTTTATTATAAATTAAAAGTTTGAGTTTTTAGGTGATTTGTTCTAATTTGTAAGCCAAGCGCCTCAAGTACAAAAAGGTCTTTTCTACAGTAAGTTTTATCCTCATAATGGCAATATGTGACCCCTATTTTGAAAGGTATCTATTGAGGACAATGGACCTATTTTTATTATTCAATAATGAATTTACTGGAAAACATTGGGATTCAATTTTTTGGGGTGTGCTCTCTGCTTGATTGTATGTACTCACCCCATTTCTTGCTGAATGAGTGTACATTTAAATTCAGTTGCATTAATTATGTTGGAGGTAAGTAGAATTCATTCATCTCTGCTAATTAAAGAATATAGCTTAATTTTATAATTTAGTATCAATTTTTGAGTTTTATTTCAGGAATATTTAATTAAATATCCACTAATTCTATTTGAAGGTTTTATTTCTTTATTCTACAATTTAATTAATTTAGCAGACAGTCTATTTATCTAAGGCTTCTTTTTATTATGTCAACTTTTATTTTAGATTCGGGGGTACATGTGCTGGTTTGTTGCATGGGTTTACAACATGATACTGACATTTAAGAGAGGATTGATTCTGTCACCCAGGTACTAAGCATTGTACCAATCATTAGTTTTTTAACCCTTGTCCACCTCCTTCTCTCCCCACTGTAATAGACACAAATGTCCATTGTTGCCATCTTTATGTTCAAGAGTATCAAATGTTTAGCTCTGTTATAAATTAGAAGATATGATATTTGGTTTTCTATTCCTGCATGATGTTTGACTTCTAATTTAACTCTTTCAATGATAACAACATATTCCAATGATTTTTTTCTCTTGGTGCAGTTTAAACTTCATTGATCAGTCATTAGCTAAGGCAAAATCTCATTTTAGACAAGGTAACAAAGAATTTAAAACTAAAAAATATTATTAATTTTTTTTTTCCTTTTTAAAACTTTATTTTAAAAACAAGAAGAGGGCCGAGGGTGGGAGAAAATGAATTGCTTTATCCTCAGAAAGACAGGTTCAGGAAGGCTGGGGAGTGAGGAATAGAGAGTTTTTAATATTATATATATATATCGTTTTATAAGTTCTGCTTTGTTCTTTATGTTTTTTTAATTTTAAAGTTTTTTTTTTTTTTTGGCAGAGATTTAGATCTCGCTATCTTCTCTGGCTAGCTCAACATGAAGGATCCCAATTTTGAAAGAAAAGGCATGTGAGACACACAACAGGCGAGAGAGTGAGGGACCGGCACGCCCTCAAGCCCCCAAACCCCACGTGCCGCGAGAGCTCCCCGATACTCCCCCTGGCAGCCATTGCTCTCTCGCCAAACAAAACAGAAGCACCCAAACAGAACAAAATGGAAAAAAAAAATAAAGATTTTTCACAGATGAAGAACTTCACATTCATTCTATTCATCGAGCCTGCTGCTGTCCCTGCTGTGTGGGCGGTGGCTGGGGGCCGCCAGGACCTGGGGTCTGTCCGTAGTAAGCGGCCTGTTGTCTGTAATATTCTGCCCAGGCGGCACTGTAGTCTGGTTGGGAGCCTGGGGGAGCTCCTGGACCCCCTCCGGTGGCCACTTGCACCTGCTTCTTGTAGTACTCCTCCCAGGCCTTCGTGTAGTCCTGCTGCGGGGGTGCTCCGGGCTGTTGGGGCTGCTGGCCGATCTTTTTGTAATACTCTTCCCAGGCCTTAGTGTAGTCCGACTGGCCGGTGGGTGGGGGCTGAGGGGGCTCACCCTGAGCGGGTGGGGCCGCGGGGGCCGGCGCATGGCCAGGGACCGGACCCGGGGGCTGCTGGTAGTAGTGTAAGTAGTAGGCGGCCCATGCGGCGTTGGGGTCTACGGCGCTGCAGCTGCTTTGCTTGGGTCGTGAGGAACAGGCTGTTGCCACTGGGGGTAAGTATTGCCCCAGCCCTGGGGTGGGTACTGGTGAGGAGGGGGTCCCCCGGCATGCGGGGGAGCCCCGGGTGGCCCCTGGTTGAAGCGTCCAGGGTTGAAGGGTCGCATTGGGCCAGCAGGGCCTGGGCCCCCTGGGCCTGCTCCAACTGGGCAGAGAGGACCCTCGATCTTCTCCTCGATAAGCTGCTTGGCATGGTCGATCTTCTGGGGCGAACCCCAGATGATAAACAACTTGAAGTTGGGGTCCCTGTTGGGTGGCAGTTGCCGGGAGATCTCCAAGAAGGCTCCCGTCTGCTGGTTTATGGCTTTCACGTTCTCGCCACCTCGGCCGATGACCAGACCACACTTGTGAGTGGGGATGGAGAAGGTCATCTCCCCGCCAGGGGGGCCCCAGTAGCCTTGGCCTCTTCCTCGGCCCTGGCCCCCCAGAGGCATGCCTGGACCCCCTGGAGGACCTGGGGGACCACTTCTGAGGCTCTGGAGGAGGTCGTTGGTGATCTGGGCCGCGTGCTCGCACCTATCTGGGGGCCCCATTATATGAGCAATCTTCTCGGGCCCTGTCCCATTGTCTTGCTTAAACTGTATCCACACGCCAGAGTCATTCTGGATCTTCTTGATCATCTCTCCGCTCCGGCCAATGACCACGCCGACAGAATGCCTGGGCACCGGCACATCAATGCCCCCACCAATCCGAGATCCATACTCATTCCGGTCCCCAAAGCCGCCTTGGTCACCTTCCCGGAGGATGTCCATCACCATCTCACAGGCTTGCTGCACTTTGTATGGATCCCCAATGATCCGAAGAGGTTTGTCCACGTTTGTATTCTGAGAGCCACCCTGAAATAAGATCATCTTCACTCCAGCACGTTCCTGTAGCTGCTTAATGGTCTCCCCGCCCTTGCCGATGACCAGGCTGGCCTTGCCCGCAGGGATCATGATCTCCTGCACGGTGCCGTTCTGGCCCCCGTTGGCATTGTCGTGGAACTGTCCTGGGGGACCCCCACGACCCCGAGACACAATGTCGTCCAGCATCATCTTTGCTTTCTGGACAGATTCTGGGGCTCCTGTCAAGGACACACTGCGCTCGCGTAGGCCACCGCAGTCTGGAGAAATCTGTACTTTGCAGCCTGAATCCTGCTGGATTTTGGTAATTTGTTCACATCCTCTGCCAATGATCAGGCCCACCATGCCGTCTGGGACCCTGTACTCTTCTGTCATTGAAGTCCTTGGGGGAGGATGGATGGGTCCAAGTTGAGAACTGATTGAGTCTCCCTGGGAAGCCACCTTCTCGCTCTCGGTTGATCTCCATCTTCCAACTGTCTCTTTTGGCCCCCAAAACCAAAATCAGGAGTGCTGTTACTCACTGCCGTGGCAGCATCGCCTCCAATTTTGGCTGCGATCTGGCGGGCCCGCTGCACCGCGTCGGCGAACGCGTCCTTGCGGATTCCCGGGCCGCCTCTGCCCCGCGGCTGAGAGGGGCCCCCGGCCGACCCCCCGCCTGGGCCGCTGCCGCCGGGGCCGCCGCCGCCCAGGTCTCCCGCGCCTGGCGAGCCAGACGGAGGGCCTCCCCCGGCGCCCCCGGCTCCCCTGCCCCCGCCGGCGGCCCGGGCGGGGGTCCTCCCGTGCTGTAGTCCGACATGGCGTGGCGGGGCCGGGCCTGGCGCGGAGGCTGAAGCTGAGGAGGCCGCGGCGGCGGCGGCGGCGGCGGCTCAATGTGGCAACAAGGCCTCGCTCAATATTATTAAATTTTTAAAAAATGAAAGGGTGCTAATAATGCTAAGTGCAATCATCTTAGTGCAGGATAAAATTCAGCCACTTATTGAAAGTCTATTGACATTCCTGACTTATTTCACCTATTTTAAATTTATCTTATTTACTGTCTCTTGTCCAAAGAAAAAATAATTTTTGTGATAGAAAAGGCCATATTGAATATTTTATAATCTTAATGCCTTTGGAAAAAGACAAAAACTATTCAAAGATAAATGTTTTTTACATTATAAATGCAAAAACAAATATTGTATGAATACAGCTCTTCTAAGGTATACTCATTTGGTTTTTTTTTTTTTTTTAAGGAAACGGGGAGAAGATTGAGCCCAGAAAAACACTGAATGAGAAGATGTTTATACAATGAAGTAAATAGTTGCATCAAGGGAAATGAAACAAGAGAGGGAAATGAGCTTCTGTGACTTAGGGCAAGACAAGAGGAGCATGACTAGTGCTCAATAAATGTTTATTTTCCTTAAAATTGGGATTATTGAAAAAATAGCAGATTTAGCAGCAGCAGAGACTGAGATAGAGATGAGGAAAAGGCAGGGGCCATTTGTTCAAGGTCTGCAAAGTGACATGAAAGTTTTGCCACACCATGGCTAGCAGATGAGCTCAGAGAATCAAGTTGCAGCTTGCAAGTCTGGGGCCAGAAACCATGTGTGAGTCCGTTTCCTGAGGCTGCCTTGTGGAGGTGGGAGTGGACAGAGGCTCCAGCAGCGAGAAGGTTAAACCAGAATAACAAAGGGGTGATTTATCTCAGCCCCAACATTCCCTTGCTCATGGCTCCGACTGGCCGTGCTAATGCTCCTGAGTTGCAAATCTACCTATTTGTCAAGTCCCTCTCCACGGCCTGGCTCTCTCTGGCTGCTTGCATGGTTTATTAAAGAGGCCTTTGCTACCTGTCATCTCAAACAGCCTCCTTTTTTCTTTTTTTTTTTTTTTTAGCATGTCTTCTAAGTTCATCCACGATGTTGTAGCAATTAGAATTTCTTTCCTTTTTAAGGAAGAATAGTTTTCCATTGCATGTACTGTACATGCAACTTGTGTGTGTGTGTGTGTGTATGTGTGTGTATGTGTGTGTGTGTGTGTGTGTGTGTTTAAAACACAGGAGTCTTGCTCTGTTGCCCAGGCTGAACTTGAACTCCTGGCTTAAAGCCTCACTACTCAGCCTCCCTAATAGCCGAAACTACAGATGCCCTCCACCGTCAGTGGTTAACATATATTTTCAAATATAAAAATTTAAATATATATAGATGTTGCTTTTTTTTTGTTCGATAATATATTTTTGTTTTTTATTTATTTATTTTTTTGAGACGGAGTCTCCCTTTGCTGCCAGGCTGGAGTGCAGTGGCGCGATCTCAGCTCACTGCAACCTCCACCTCCAGGGTTCAAGCGATTCTCCTCCCTCAGCCTCCCGAGTAGCTGGGACCACAGTCTACCACCAGCACCCCCGGCTAATTTTTTGTATTTTTAGTAGAGAAGGAGTTTCACCGTGTTAGCCAGGATGGCCTCACTCTCCTGACCTCGCAATATGCCATCCTTGGCTTCCCAAAGTGCTGGGATTACAGGTGTAAGCCACCTCGCCTGTCCACGTGAACGATTTTTTTTTTTTTTTTTTTTAGATTATGACGTCTTCTTCTGCTTTATTTCTCTAGGAAAACAATGCTTTTACTGAACGTGCACAGGCGTGGGGATGGAAGGCAGCAGGAGGGGTCAGGGCAGAGGGGCCCCGGCCTGGAGCGGGGAGGCTGGCCGCAGCCGGGCATCACTGGCACGGGTCCCTGATGACTCCTCGCTAGGCGGCCACATTGCCCAGGATGAAGCCCAAGGCCGCCGCACTGCCCAGAAGGAAGCCCATGGCCAGGGACACTGTCTTGTAGAAGGTGCCACGCAGCTGCTCCACGTGCTGGTTCAGGGTCTGCAGCTGGTCGCGCAGCAGGCCCAGGATGGTCATGAGGCGGTGCAGGTGGCCCAGGGTCAGCAGCAGGGTGGCATTCAGCGGCTGGGGTGCGGGGTCCTCGGGGCTGCCGGGGGCGCGGAAGGCGTCCACAGACCTCTGCCGGGACCGGTTGAAGCAGGGCGTCCAGGTAGGGTCAGCGTGGAGGCTGCGGGTGGTCGGCAATGGGCCCCCCCCTTTTTTTTCTGTGTACAAACGGTTTAATTTTGACAAAAGAGTTGAAAGGCTGGGATGGCCCTTCTGTAGCCACTGGTGGCTGAGAAAAGTGCTCTAGGGACACTGGCCACCCCCCTGCTCCTGTCTTCAGACCTCTGATCCGGGAATGGGCCTTACCCTGTCCTTTTCAGCCATGTGGCTGGTGGTCCTCAGCATGTACCTCCCTGCTAATTGTCCCCCAGAGGGGCTCAGGTGTCCATCTTCACGAAGACTTTGGGCCGAGAAAAAATCTTGATGGCCTCCTCTACCTGCACCAGCTTCCGGTCAAGTTCAGCACAGTAGCTCTGAGCTCTCAGTGAGTTTGCCCCAGCAGGCAGCAGTACCAGCTCATGCAGCAGCTGGCTCTGGCTCTGGAGCAGCTTGCTCAGTGTTTCTAGCCGCTGGTTCTCAGTCATGCACGTGTGGCCTGGAGGCATGGCAGGGTCCGGCTGGCTCTGCTCACGGGCCTCGGCCTCCCGCCGCCACAAGTCCCTGTGCTCCAACAAGTAATGGGGCACGTGGCCCTTCTGTGTGGCATTGTAGTGCTCCTGGGCCTGCCGCTGCTGTTCTAGCATCTGTGCCAGGACCTGCAGCGAGCAGGAATGCCTCCGGGGGGCCCTCTTGGCAGCTTGGGCATTGTGACGAATGAAGTCCACCTCCAGGCCTGGCCCCTTAGCTTTGGAACCTGGTGGGGTTGGCTGGGGACTGGGGACACGGGGTGGTGGGAGGCCAGGGCTTCTGTGGGAGTGCGCCCGCAGGAAGTGGCAGATTCTGTCCGAAAGGCAGGGCCAGGCTCCTGCAGCTGAGCCTTGACCCGGGACTCCACCTTGTCTACTTGGGCGAGCGCCACAGAGCTTTCAGGGGCCTAGGCTGGTCCTGCTCCCGGCTGCGCTTCCGTTCTCTGAAGCGCTTCTGAATCTCCCTGATCCACCTCAAGTTCTCCTTCTCATGGTCCTTAGCGTCCTTCCTCTTGAAAGAGGCCCCAGGACCTAGGGAGATGCCCTCAAGTTGCAACAGCATGTCCCCGATGCCACGCCGGCCGCGCTCCAGGATCTCTCCGGTGCCGGGACCGATGTGGGGGCCACGGGGAGCGGTGGCATCCAGGGCCCGGTC
>PVKV010023477.1:0-33260 GCA_004027835.1 Alouatta palliata | reverse complement strand
AAGCAATTCTCCTGCCCCAGCCTCCCGAGTAGCTGGGACTACAGGCACGTGCCACCATGCCCAGCTAATTTTTGTATTTTTAGTAGAGACGGGGTTTCACCATGTTGACCAGGATGGTCTCGATCTCTTGACCTCGTGATCCACCCGCCTTGGCCTCCCAAAGTGCTGGGATTACAGGCGTGAGCCACCGCGCCCGGCCCACAATATCTCATTTCCAATGTAGGCTTTATAACTTAAGGGCAAATCTTAATTTCAGAAAATATTACCAAGAACATAAATGCTTTATCTGATTTCCATGGGTTAATGAATCTTTTTCTACCCATTTACATAAACTATATATGTTCTGTTAATTTTACAGTATTATGAATTTCATAGTGTTTAGAATTTAGTAGAAATTGCTCAAGTGGCTTAAAACATGGAAGAACAATATTAAATAAAAAATAAAGGTATAGTTAGAATTTAGTAGAAATTTACCTAGTAGGTGTCTTAGTTAAGCTGCTATTTCATTAAATCCTTATCTTTTTCAAAAGATTTTCCAAATGTAGGAAATGTAAGATATTTCCAAACATCCTAGATTAAAATTAGCCGGGCTTAGTTGTTGACACTGTGCTCAGGACTGCTGATCTCTGAAGCACTGGACAATTCTATAAAACACAAATATATTGAACTACTTCCAAATATGGTTTTAAAATAATAGACAAAATGGCTATAAAACATCTGTTACTGAATAAACAAGAATAAATGAGCACTGGAAATCAGTATTTACATGGGAAATTAGTATTTATCTATAATCATTTGACAGCTGGCATTCACAAAATTGTTTCGTATTGTACTGGTGTTAGTTTCTACTCCTCTGTCTGTCTCTCTCTCTCTCTTTCTGCCCCTCCCGCCCCCTTTTTGAGACAGTCTCATTCTGTTGCCCAGGCTGGAGTGCAGTGGCGCCATCTCGGCTTACCGCAACCTCCGCCTTCCGAGTTCAAGCGATTCTCCTGCCTCAGCCTCCCGAGTAGCTAGGACTACAGGCGCACGCCACCAGGCCCGGCTAATTTTTGCATTTTTAGTAGAGATGGGGGTTTCACCATGTTGACCAGGCTGGTCTCGAACTCTTGACCTCAGGCGATCCGCCTGCCTCGGCCTCCCAAAGTGCTGCGATAACAAGCTTGTGCCACCGTGCCAGCTACATATATCACTTTTCAAATTAGTACTGTATTTGATTCTTACTTTAGGTATCTGACTAAAAGTACAACTTTTAGGAACACTTTTTTTCCCCTCTGCTTCCAAAATGGATTCAATATCTATTACCTAAACATTTCACTGTCTTTTGATTAGTTTTGTACCAAAGTTCACAATATAATGCACCAATACTCAACAGAAATAATACAATGTCTGATATCACTTGCTTTTACCCAGAGCGAAACAATTTGTTCTGTAAGTCGTTCAAATCCTTTTCATTTACAGAAGAAAGCTGGCTTTACAGAATTTAATTAATGGATGAAGTAGTTACCTGGTAAGGGCAAAGCATCGAGTTCAATCTAGGATCCTGAAACCTGATACTACTATTGTTGTTCTCCTTTTCAGTCCTAAATAGGTTTCATAATCTCATTATCTCCTATCCTCTCCATGTGAAAGGTCTTGTTTTGGGTACTGTCGATACCGAAATTAATCTAACTTTGACTATAGATTGACTTATTATTTCCCAAATCTTAAATCACTGTGGGAGCAACTATGTGAAGAATCTTAAAAGATTTCTAAGTCGCTTAGGTTGCTTTCCCCACCGGTTTGCTTTTCCATCTCCCACAGTCTCAGAACCTTTTCTTTTTTCTCTTTTGCTTAGTTCCTTTTACACTCAGGCTGTGTAGAGGGATTTAAATTCCAACCCGGAACTCGGAATCGCGTGCCTTGCATGACGGAAGTCGTAGTTTATGTGACCCCTCCCTTCCCGCCTTTCAGGCCGATTCCTCCTCACAGCCAAAAACTACAACTCCCAAAATGCACTTCTCGGTTTGGCCCGCCCCCATGCGCACGCGCTCTGAGGCCGCCGGATTTGAATCGGCGGCGTTGTTATTGACGCCATATTGGGACCGGCGGCGGGTGGGAGAGTCCTACGGGGGAGGGGGAAGCGGTTGGACGTGTTCGCTTGCGCTCCTGCTGCCGCAGCCACCTCGCAATCGGTCTGCATCGATCGCCGCTCGCAAGCTACTGACCGTACACGGGCATATTAGGAGCCGCGTTCCAGCCTCACACCCCACGGTGCTGTTTCCGACTTCAGAAAGGATCTAGTCTCAGCACAGAAGCGCCTCTGGCGCGGCGCAAAGCTCGAGCGGACGGCGGGGGCGGCCGGAGCCTCTCCCGGGGGAGCCGCGCCTGAGGAGGCGGAAGAGCCCCCCTGACGCGACTGGCGTGTGCTGCTGCCCGCCACCGCCCCTCCCGCTCTCACCCGGGTTGTCCCTGGCCACTGCCCCTGCCGCGGAGGCAGCGGCGGCGGCGGCTCTCCTTTCCGTAGCCGGCGCTTCGCGACCCGCTTGGCTCCTGAGCCCGTCGGGTAGGCTCTCCTCGAGTTCCCGCTCTTCCCCCCTTCCCTCGCCCTCTTCCTCTCGTCACCCCTCCCCGACCCCACCCGAGCCCGGCGCCTCGGCTGCCCAGAGCCATGGCGTGTGGAGCCACTCTCAAAAGGACTCTGGATTTCGACCCGCTGTTGAGCCCGGCGTCTCCGAAGCGGAGGCGATGTGCGCCATTGTCGGCGCCCACCTCGGCCGCTGCCTCCCCGTTGTCGGCGGCCGCAGCCACCGCCGCCTCCTTCTCGGCTGCGGCCGCCTCGCCGCAGAAGTATCTCCGAATGGAGCCATCCCCCTTCGGCGACGTCTCCTCCCGCCTCACCACAGGTGGGACCCGGCCCCGCGGCCGCCGGGGTGGTCGAGAGAACAGGGATCGCTGGGGTGGGGGTACCGGACTGTGGTTCTTGTTCTTAGCAAAGTAGTTGGGCGGCCACATTTCTTAGCCCGAGGACCTAATAAGACACAATAGAAATGTTGTGATGTCAAGGGGGGTAGTGTTTGGAGGTGGGTAGGGGCTTTGCCTTGCCGATGTTGGGTAGAACAGGGACATCTTTTTCTTTGGGCCGAATGATTAGAATTGTTTCCGTAGTCGCTAGAGCCCCAGCGGAAATGATCAGAGAGGGCGATATTATTCATAAATTTAGGCGAGAAGGGTCACATTTCACCCCAATCTCGATGTGTGCTTGCCGTAATCGATTGATTGCAGCTATTAACTCTGGGACTGGGTGGTTTGAGGCGAGGCAACAGCCCCTCCTCCAGTTCAGACATGGCTGATTTTAGTATAGTGGGGGTGGGGGGTGGGGATGGATGTCACTGGGGCGAGATCTAGGCCTGTCATTAATCACCCACAAGAACGCCACTTTGGCTGAGTCAAGACCTGTTTCCCTAGCAGGGTCAACAACAAAGAAAATGCGCTTCCCGTGTACTGTAATATGATCATGCTATACATCTAGACCTTGAGAAATCTTGAACTTTTAGTAAGCATATTGCATTGAAAATTGGGGCTGAGGAGTTGCTTTTATTTGTAAATGCTTTATTTCTACCCAACAAAGTATGTTGGGAGAAAACAACCTAGCCTTGAGAATAAGGAAGAAATCAACCCAAGATTCCGAGCGACTTCAGACTTTTGCTTTTCATCTTGAAACATTTCCTGAGAGGGAGACTATGGGGAATATCTTTTGGCTGCTTTGTAAGGCATGTGTATGCCCAGTTTTTTCTGTACTTTGAAATCCTTGTGTGCCCCTGGCACAGTCCTAGGATAGGCTTTTGTGGACTTGAAGTGTAAATGTTTCCCTTGTGTGTAGCATGCAAAGATCTCTGTGTGAGTCTGTAGTAATAATACTGCCTTTTAGACAAAGCCTTTTAATAGCTTGATTTAAATGTCTCATCATTAGCTTAAAAAAGTGAAGTATATACCTCTGTATTTGTAACTTCTATTTGAAATTGACTTTAATTTTTTTTAAGTCAAATTTTAAAATAGTTTCTAAATCCATGGAGTGACCCTCGAATACGCAAGCTACCATTTTTGATTAAATAGTTGATCTAACTTAAGGACATACTGTTTTAGAGTTGTAGAGAGTTTTCACGGGAATTCTCAGATACATTTATTTAATGACCTATCTAAACTGTCCTTTAATTAGCTTGAAAAGGCATTCGTTGATTAATTATTGGGCTTTATTTAAAAAAAAAAAGGAAACGAGTGTCAAGAATGAGCTACTGGTGGTTGACATTTTTGGAATTTGTCTTTTAGTGAAATGATACCATTAGAAATGGAAATAGAATCTGTACTTAACTAATAAGGCCATTTCAAAATAAAGTCATGAAGTAGCTAACCAGCAATAAATTTCAGTCGAGAAAGTGAATTAATACGGTGCTAGGTTTGGGAATTAAAGTAATATATCTCAATGCCAAAATAATCTCGGGCACGTATGTAAACCAGTGGGGGCTATAACATGTCCCCCCCACCTTTAAAGGGCACTTATTCAGAAAGAATTGTGATCCTTTGTAAACTTGTCTTTTCATTGGTGTATTTGTAGCATTGGTTAATACGGTTGGCTCCATATTATCTCAAGTTTAAATTAATTGGACTATCATAGTAAAACGACTGCAATTACTGGAATTGTTTAAGCCAGCTGATTCAGATTCACATTCATTTTCCAAAATACTGGTATTCTGTTCTTCAAGGTGTTTTTTTTTTTTTTTTGACATCTACTTTGGAAGTTTAATCATATTCTGAAACCTAAAATCACATCGTAATTGATTGAGTCTACTAAAAGTTATTTCAACTAATTTGAATATTTTCATAAAAAATTGACTTGAGAAAACAAGTTAAAATTGAAGTTTTGACTTGCTAAAATTACATTTTGTGAATTGTAGTTTTGAATGACATTCTAAATGTAATTTACTTTGACTTTGTTTATATGGCCAATTTGGGGTATGTTCCTGTGTGCTTTTAGTAATGTCATAATGGGAGCTGCAGTGTTGTGCAGGTATCAAAGAGCTGCCCCATTTTGATGTTATTAAACTTGAAAATAATTTTCTCAAGCGCCTGATATTTAGCTTCCTATTTCAACACCGATTATTCTTCAACTTTACGGGAATAGACAGTGGCTTACCAAATTGAGATTGGTGAACTTGTGGGAACTCTGTTTTCCTTTCACATCTGTGAGTTCAAATATACTAAAGTGAATTTTTTTTCAGAGCATGTAGACTATTTTTTTTTTATCATTGTTCTCCTCTGGATACTTTAAGTTTCTGATAGCATAGCTGAAGTCATATTGTGGCTTTATTGGTTTCAGGAACTTGGATGTCTGTTTTAAACCTTAGCTGTCATTTTAGTCATTCCAGGAAGGTGATTCCAAAGTTTGACTTGACTTATTTAAATATTTTTCCAACTGTTGCAACTTAATACTAGGAAAAAGGAAGGACTAGCTGAGCTGAAGGAAGTTAAGCTTGCTTTCTTAACAGCAGGACTTAGAGCCTTTATTACACGAATTGGCATTAGGGATTTTTTAGGGGCTCCTTAACACACAGCTATCCCAAACCTGTTTCTTTGGGACACCTAAGTGTTACTCTAATTCAGAAATGCTGTCTGGGGCCTAGGGATAGTTTACAAAGTACAGCCATATTTTTGTGTAGCCTGAGAGCTAAGAATGTTCTTTACATTTTTTAAAAGGTTGGAAAAGAATAAAAAAAATTATTTTGTGACACATGAGAATTATGTGAAATTCAAATTTCAGTGTCCATAAATAAAATTTTATTGGAACATAGCTGTGCTCATTCTTCTTTTTTTTTTTTAAGTACTGTTCGTTGCAGGTGACGATGACAGGGTTGAATAGTTGTCACAGAGAGTGTATTGCCCCAAAACTCCATATTTGCTCTCTGGTGTTTACAGAAATAGTTTGCTTACCTTCTTGTGAAGCGTCAGCAGTGAAGCTTATGGTATGGGAAAGGAAAAGTGATGAGTGGAAGTAAGGGGAGGGGGAGCGGAAGCATTGAATATGGTTGGGGAAATGAATGCCTCTAGTAGCTTCATCAGTATGTATCCTGGTAAGTTAGTTGAAAACCAATTCAAAGTATTCTTTACAATTGGTTTTTCAAACATCTCATAATACTACCATTTAGCCAAAAGGTTGTCATGACATTCCCAAGCAAGAAATCGTTTTAATAAAATCAAAATATTATGCAACATTATGAGAGACTGTCAGTCAAATCCAACACATTGTTTTCATTATTGTATAGTGAATGAATGGTCTGAAGACACCTTTCTGTGAATGTTAACATATTTGTGAGTTTGTTAGGCACATTAATTCACATTGTTTATGGCTTGGTACCATTACTCTAGTCTGCCTCAGGAATTGAATTCTATGAAGAGTTAAGTTCCTTTGTAAGAACTCATTGTACTTGCTGGAAACTTGCCATTAAAAATGGAAACTACAGCTTGTGAGTGGGGAAGGGTTTATAGGAACATAGATTGTTCACCAGACATTGATGCCTGCCTGCAAACGGAGACACCACCTGGCTGAAATGAAATATAAGTGGTTCTAGGCAAACAAATGAGATGTCTGTTGGAGGAGGCAGCATCTCACTTCAGATGTCATTTAAATTGAGCCAGAAGTATCTTTTAATATTTTGTGGTTATTTAGACAGCTGTTAAGTTGCTCCTAGTTTCTCATTGGATTTGGCAAATAAATGTTTTTAATGGTCTTTGTACTTCGAATCTTAAACCTGATATTCTGTTTAGTACTGTGTATGTAGCTGCAGTTATTTCATATTTCTATGAATTGTGCGTTTAAGAATCCTGTGAGTATATATGGCCATTAAAAACTGCAGTTGTATTCATTACTGGTATCAAGCTTTTTTTTTTTTTTTGAGACAGGGTCTCACCCAGGCTGGAGTGCAGTGGTGCTGTCTCAGATCATTGCAACTTCCATCTCCTAGGTTCAAGTGATTCTCACGCCTAGAGGAGTAGCTGGGATTATGGGTGTGCACCACCACACCCAGCTAATTTTTTAATATTTTTAGTAGAGATGGGGTTTCATCTTGTTGGCCAGGCTAGTCTTGAACTCCTGACTCAGGTGATCCACCTGCCTTGGCCTCACAAAGTGCTGGGATTACAGGCCTGAGCCGCTGCTGGCTTTCTTTTTTTTTTTTTTTTTTTTTGGTAGAAAAATAAAGCCTAACTTGAGCACAGCAATACTTATGGTAATGGCTAGATTAGAGGTTAGCCCCTCTATGTGGAAGGTACTAGTCACTATAGTTGCCATAGAACCATAACTTGAGGCATAAAGAAGAATAATATAAATTTCTTCAGTTTTTGAGTGGCTTTATAGGAAAAAGAATATAGTACATATTAATCAGGACTTTTTTTTTGAGCCAGAGTCTTGCTCTGTCACCCAGGGTGGAGTGCAATGGCACAGACTCTGCTCACTGCAATCTCTGCCTCCTGGGCTTAAACTATCCTCCTGCCTCAGCCTCCCAAATACCTGGGGGTACAGGGATGTGCCATCATGCCCAGCAAATTTCTGTATTTTTTTGTAGAGATGGGGTTTCACCATGTTGCCCAAGCTGGTCTCAAACTCCTGGGGCTCAAGCAGTCTGCGCGCCTTGGGCTCCCAAAGTGCTGAGATTATGGATTTGAGCCACTGTGCTCGGCAGGATTTTTCTGCTGAGTGTTTTGATAGACCTAGAAAGACAGTGATAGAAAGCTTTCGTTTTGAAAGATTGAGAATAAAAGCTTCAGTGGAAGTGCCTAGTTTTGAGTATCTTTTCTACTTGAAAAGAAATTTTTCTCCCTATTAAAGAAGAATGTGATACAGCATGGGTTAAGTTTGGGCCTCTTAGATAGTTGGCTTATGAAACTAGATAATGGTATTGGGAGTGGGAGTGGATATTTTCAAGTACCTGTAACTGAATTAGTTAACCAGCAGTTTGTGGTCCCTGTAGTCCTTGTATTTATTGCCATGCCTAGCACTGTTGACTCACATCTCTGCAGATGTGAAACCGTAGGGAATTTCTTGCCTTTGAGAAAACTACCTGCTTTCAAAAAGGTATGAGAGAAAGTACTTATTTAAGCCTATTACAGTCCAACCGGGCATCTGAAGTTGTTAAAGAAGTCTTCACAAATGGATTTGCATCTTTAATTTTATTGCTGACTATAGGATTGTAGAACTCAGCTTACCTCCAGTATTTCTTAGCTTTCTAAACACACACTATTTAAATATACTCTAACACGTATAATGTATGCCAATACCCCCTATCAGCAACAGTCTCACTGTAGCCATGACTTTACAGGAATGTCTTGAATTTTGAGGGCTAGGATGAGTCATATGAGACTTGTATATGGTGGCTTGAAAATAGCCCTCAACTTACCTGCCATACTGTCCTTAATATCACAAATCGTTTGAAAATGCTAAATTTATTTGTTGAGTTAATCAAGTCTTGACATTTCCCAAGGTTCTTAGAGTTGCTGTGGTTGAAAAAAAAATGTAATTTCAGTTTTACCCTGTAATTCTGTGCCAAATTTTCTTTTTAGACTGTTCTGTGACATTGTCATAATGTGTAACATGTTTGATAAAAAATGTGACTCAAATGAGTTGTAACAAATACTGCAATTAGTTTAAGAATTTGAATAATACTTTTCTGAGGCACTTTAAGTGTACTTCTCAGTATTCATTTTTCTGAATAGTGAGAAACATGGATTACATAAATTCCGATATTTTAAGTAGCCCCACATACAAGTATTTTTCTATTAGCTAATTTGCTCATTGGAAGAAACATTTTAAAGGATTTTACAGGATTTTTAGGAGAAAATACTTTTTAATATGATCTGTTTTTTTTTAATTTCTAAAGGAATTGAATTGTTTGTTATAGCAAGTTTCTCACATGAGATGATATTGTAGCTGTCTTAAGCAGGGAATCCTTGCAGTTTATTTAAAATTCTAGTGTATGTCAGTTTGTCAGCTTTAATATTTATTTTGGGCCTACTGATAGAATTTTACAGTATGACAGATTTTGTAGTGTTTCTTGTGATGGTAGGCTTTGTTGGGCGGTGAACTTCCTAGCACTAAGAAAGCAGCTCATAATAATATACTTTTAGTTTGCCTTGGAGTGTAGCTTTTCTTCTCAAAAAATCTTAAGTCATTAGTTTTTATCTGTCTCAAGTGTCATAGGCAGATCATCTTGAGATATACTAGTGATACTGTGATTCTATTAGCATTGTAATCTTTCTGTTAAATACAACTTTTGGATTCGGCTTTTTAGGTCTTTTGATGTACCTGGATTTTCTTCATATTATTAAAACGTTTAAATTCCTCTTCTAGAAGTCACTTGTTCAAACCCTTATGACCTAATTTGAGTTCCAGATACTGTATCGGCTAGGCAAAGAAGGGTAAGAGTCTCTTGAGAGACAATGATAGAGCAGCCACTGTTGATACTCTATTAGCTGGCACTTATGCTTTATGAATAGACCTATTTTAATTATTGACATTTTTTCACATTAGTATTTCCCTTTTGACGGCCTAAGTATTGAAATTGGGTTACTGATTAAATCACACTTTTGAAAAAATAGTTTTTTTCCCTTAAAGTGTTAAGGTTTGTTTACTAAGTTTCTGAAATTCTCTCAGTATGTAATGTGTACATACTTCGTTAGCATTCGTTTTCATTTCTGTTAATGTTAATTCTTAGAAAACTCAAAAAAAAAAATCAAACTATACGGAATGAGAGGGAGGGACTTGAAAGAGTTGATTTTTTGTTTGTTTCTTTTTGTTGAACTGATTAGCAAATGAAGAGTAGAATGTACAGTTAAGTTTGAAGAAAGCCAATTTTTATTTTTTTTAGACAGAGTCTCGCTCTGTTGCCAGGCTGGAGTGCAATGGCATGATCTTGGCCCACTGCACCCTCCACCTCCAGGGTTCAAGCAATTTTCCTGCCTCAGCCTCCCGAGTAGCTGGGACTACAGGCGTGCGCCACTGTGCCTGGCTAATTTTTGTATTTTTAGTAGAGTCAGGGTTTCACCATGTTGGCCAGGATGGTTTTGATCTCTTGACCTCGTGATCTGCCCACCTTTGCCTCCCAAAGTGCTGGGATTACAGGCGTGCACCACTGCATCCGGCCACGAAAGCCATTTTCAAACACTGTATTATACGAGATTGCCTTGTTCCTCACACTAAAATATGATTATCTAGAAGAACTTTTCTAAGTGGTATACTTGATTTAAAATATAGAAGATTTTAGTTGCTATGACAGAGTGGGAGACTTTATGCTTACTGTAACAATCTTCTATAGCCCAGGATAAAATAGTGCATTATCAGAGCCTGGCATTATAATCAGATGTACATGTGTGGAAATGCTGACCTACCAAGTTGGAATAATTTTTTTTTGAGACGGAGTCTCTCTGTCGCCCAGGCTGGAGTGCAGTGGTGTGGTCTCGGCTGACTGCAACCCCTGCCTCCAGGGTTCAAGCATTTCTCCTGCCTCAGCCTTCTGAGTAGCTGGATTACAGGTGCGTGCCACCACGCCCAGCTAATTTTTGTATTTATAGTAGAGACAGGGTTTCACCATGTTGGTCAGGCTGTTCTTGATCCATCACCTGGGTCTCCCAAAGTTACAGGTGTGAGCCCCTGCACCTGGCCAGTGCTTCATTTTTAAAACACCAACAAAACATTCTGGTTAGATATAAATATCTGTCCTAAGAGGAGGCATTTTAGACTCTTGAAGCATCCCTTTTATACATTTCTGGATATAACAAGAGGTCCTACAATTTTTTTTATAGCTAGTGATCACTGTTTCAGGGGTCTAGTTAGATGAGAGTTAAGCTTCATTTTGGTTATTGCCTTCTTGACAATCACATTTTTTTTTTAAGTTTTGATGTATGAAAGTATCAATTATACATAGTAGTGATTTCTCTATTCTAATTCCTGTTTTCTAAAAATTAACTTTCCTCATTGTGATATTTATTTATTTATTTATGAGACAGAGTCTCACTCTGTCACTCAGGCTGGAGTGCAGTGGCATGAATCTTGGCTCGCCTCAATCTGTCTCCTGGGTTCAAGCAATTCTCCTGCCTCAGCCTTCCGAGTAGCTGGCATTTTACAGAGGCGTGTGCTACCACGCCTGGCTAATTTTTGTATTTTTAGTAGAGATGGGGTTTTGCCATGTTGGCTAGGCTGGTCTTGAACTCCTGACCTCAGGTGATCTGCCCGCCTCAGCCTCCCAAAGTGCTAGGATTACAGGCATGAGCCACGGTGCCCAGCCCATTGTGATTTATTTTAAAGTTAGATGCTAATAGAATTTTCACTAAATGTAGTAGTATGCTACTGGAGATGGTAGTAGATGTTAAGAATCTGGGCCCTGAGGTCAGACCTGGCTCTGCCATGTTTGAGCCATGTGACTTTCAGAAGACATTGAAGCAGAGCCTCATTTTTCTCATCTCAGGAAATGTGCACATGATATTAGTAGTATCTGCCTCTTAGGGTTGTTGTGAGAATTAAGAGCATTTACTGGCCGAGTGCTGGAAACAGTCACAATAAGGCAACCTCAAATGGGACTTTTACTGACCAGCAGTTTTGCCTTTCAGTGAATAAACTTGCCTTCTACAGAAAGAAGAGTTGCCATCAGAGCACAGGTTTTCATTGTTTTTAGTACCAACACTACTGACATTTGTGCCTGTCCTGTTTTAGTATCATCGGGGATTAAATAATTACTAAAGCACTGTATACAGTGAGGGAAGGATTCTACTTTTCTCTCAAGTAACCTTATCCTCTTGATTATTCCCTTTTTCTTCTCTCAATTGTATCTTTGCTTTTGGCTTTATATATTCCCAAGCCTTCCATGAGAAAGTAAAAGAAAAAAACCTATTCATTTTTCTCTAGCTATCTTCCAGATTTCCTCCACTTCAAAATCAAATTCAAATAGCTTTCAGACAGTCTATTTGCTTCCATTTCTTCAGTCTCAATTCCTGACGTGCTTCAAGCAGCTCCTGTCAGGTCATCAGTGACTTCCATGGCACTCATCAGCCCTCTTATTTGACCTTTCTTTCAGCATTCTGCCTGCTGACACACTCCTTTCTTTTTGAAATACTTTTTTCTTCTGTGGCTATAGTTTCCCTCCATGCCTTAGCTCTTCTTTTTGTCTTTACCTGGGCATTAAACCTAGCAGTTCTTTAGTTCTTTGCTATGCTTTAGCTCCATGCTTATCTCACTTAATAGCTCCCTAAGCAGTCACATGCCTGCTCCTGACTTGAGTTTCCACTTACAGATGTCTCTTTAATTTAAATATTCAATTCAGACCATTGCTCTCTAGCTCTAGCCATGGAGAATTTGGACTTTTTTTTTTTTTTTGAGATGGGCTTTTGCTCTGTTGTCTAGGCTGCAGTGCATTGGTGCGATCTCAGCTCACTGCAACCTCCGCCTCCTGGGTTCAAGCATTTCTCCTGCCTTAGCCACGTTAGTAGCTGGAATTATAGGTGTGTGTCACCATGCCCTGTTAATTTTTGTATTTTTAGTAGAGACAGACTTTCACCATGTTGGTCAGGCGGGTCTTGAACTCCTGGCCTCAAGTGATATGCCCACCTCCGCCTCCAAAGTGCTGTGATTACAGGTGTGAGCCACCACACCCAGCCTAATTTGGACCTTTTTATGCCCCCACCACCAGAAGTCAAAATTGTTATGAAATCTATTGACTTTTAAATGTTCACAACTAACTTACACAATACGTGGGATAAATAAAAGAAGTATGTGGACTTCTGATTACTGCCTTATCGTGGGAGAGGTGGTCTTTTTTTTTTTTTTTTTTTGAGACAGAGTCTCACTCTGTTGCCCAGGCTGGAGTGCAATGGTGTGGTCTCCATTCACTTCAGCCTCCATCTCCTGGGTTCAAGGGATTCTTCTGCCTCAGCCTCCCTAGTAGCTGGGATTACAGGTGCCCGCCATCATGCCTGGCAAATTTTTGTATTTTTAGTAGAGATGGGGTTTCACCATGTTGGCCAGATTGGTCTCGAACTCCTACTTCAAGCCATCTGCCCACCTTGGCCTCCCAAAGTACTAGGATTATGGTGCCCAGCCTGAGAGGTGGTCTTAATTCCTCTTTTAAAAAGCAATCATGATGGTAAAGTAAATGAAGTTGTTTACCATCAGTCACATAATGACAAATACAGATTTCCTTTTCTAAAGTGTGTTAGGAGAAATGAAAGAATCATTGTATATAGGTTAATGTCATGTAATGAGTCTTCCTAAGTAGGTCCAATCAAATTAATTTTCAGAATATTTTTCCCTTAGGGAAGAGGTATGTCTAACTTAGAATTACATTTGATCTTAGCCAATAGGCTGAGAAGCAATGAACTTAGAACTATAAAAACCATTCAGGTGAGGGTGGCAGAATGATTTTAAGTTAGCTTAGGTATTTTTGTACTTGTAATGACCTTGCTCCTAATGTCTTCCTTTCCTTCCTCTCCACTCCCTAGTATGTCCAATAGTAAACCAACCAGTTTTTTAAAAATGGTCACATTAAGAGAGTTATTTTGGCCGGACGTGGTGGCTCACGCCTGTAATCCTAGCACTTTGGGAGGCCGAAGTGGGTGGATCACCTGAGGTAAGGAGTTCAAGACCAGCCTGGCCATCATGGTGAAACCCCATCTTAAAAAAAAAAAAAAAAGTTATTTTGAACAGGGGCTAGAAACTTAAATACCCATAGTTCTAGACATATAAATGATTTAAAGTAGGAGGGAACAAGTGAATTCCAGTCCTGACCAGCAGCATCACCTCATAAGGAATGTAGAGTCTTAAGCTCCACCCTTCAGTGTCTACATTTTAACAAGATCCAGAGGTGATCTGTGTGTGCATTAAAATTGTAGAAGCACTCGAGAACTTAGGCCCAAAAGGTAGCAGCCACTTGTAATCTTCAGCTGAGTTTTGCTATGTTATCTAGTTTCCCCAAGAGTAGTCAGAAGTCTTGACTTTTTATGTAAAACCACCCAATTTTTAAATGGCCACAAATTAACGTGTTTGTAAAAAAAAAAATCATGTCTGTGGGGCTGAGTTTGGCCTGTGAGTCATTAGTTTGCAAATCCTATTTCCAGGTATGCTAATTATTTTATTTTATTTTTATTTTATTTTATTTTTGAGATGGAGTCTTGCTCTGTTGCCCAGGCTGGAGTGCAGTGGCACTATCTTGGCTCACTGCAACCTCCACCTCGCAGGTTCAGATGATCCTCTTGCATCAGCACCCCCTGCTAGCTGGGATTATAGGCATGTGCCACCATGTCTGGCTAATTTTTTTGTATTTTTAGAAGAGAAGGATGGGTTTTGCCATGTTGGCCAGGCTGGTCTTGAACTCCTGACCTCAGGTGTTCAAGACCCGCCTTGGCCTCCCAAAGTGCTGGGATTACAGGCATGAGCCACCACGTCCGGCCCAGGTATGCTAATGTTTTTTGGGGTGCCTGAACAAGTTGTTATAGGAGATAGGTTTGTTCTTCAGCTTGATTGTGCTGAACTGGGGTCCTTGGTTTGCTTTCTCAGTCTCTGCAAGGTGGCTGAGGTTCTACATTTATATTTATGTAATATTCAACTGTATAAAAGGCATTCATTTATTTTCCCTACAGGAGAAGGAACACCTATAATCACTACAAGGGCAGAGTCTTTCATTTCACTGGTACTATATAGCCAGTGCTACTTATTGAAATAAATTATTCAATTTGTGAAAACTCTGCAGGTAAATACACATTACTTTGCCTCTGTGGCTCTGGTTAATTGGAATAGGAGCTGAACCTTTTGCCTTGGAACCATGTTTCTGTAGCGTACACATTTTGGGTTTTGGATTTGGCGCAGTTCAATTTCCCCTTAACCATTTATTGCCCTGTTTTTTGTTTTTTTTGAGATGGAGTTTCCCTCTTGTTGCCCAGGCTGGAGTGCAGTGGTCTGATCTTGGCCCACCGCAGCCTTGCCTCCTGCCTCCCAGGTTCAAGCGATTCTTGTACCTCAGCCTCTCGAGTAGCTGGGATTATAGGCAGGTGCCACCATGCCCGGCTAACTTAATTTTTTTTTTTTGAGACAGAGTTTTCCTCTTGCTGCTTAGGCTGGAGTGCAGTGACACGATCTCGGTTCACCACAGCCTCTGCCTCCTGAGTTCAAGCGATTCTCCTTCCTCAGCCTCCTCAGTAGCTGGGATTATAGGCATGCATCACGACGCCCAGCTAATTTTGTATTTTTAGTAGATGGGGTTTCTACACGGTGGTCAGGCTGGTTTCGAACTCCTGAATTCTCTACCTCAGATGATCCGCCCGCCTTGGCTTTCCAAAGTTATGGGATTACAGGCCTAAGGCACTGTGCCCAGCTTTTTTTTTTTTTTTTTGTATTTTTAGTGAGACGGGGTTTTTTTAGGTTGGTGAAGCTGGATTACAGGCGTGAGCCACTGCGCCTGGCCTCTTGTTTTTTTTTTTTTCTTCTTAAGACAGGGTCTCATCAGGCCGAGGCAGGTGACTCACCTGAGGTTGGGAATTCGAGACCAACTTGGCCAACCTGGCTAAACCCCATCTCTAGTAAAAATACAAAAATTAGCTGGGCGTGGTGGCAGGCACCTGTGATCCCAGCTACTCAGGAGGCAGGAGAATCACTTGAATATGGGATGCAGAGGTTGCAGTGATCTGAGATCGTGCCATTGCACTCCAACCTGGATGACAGAGTGAGACTGTCTCCAAAAAAAAAAAAGGAAAAGGTCTCACTCTCGTCCAGGCTGGAGTGCAGTGGTGCCATTGTAGCTCACTGTAGCGTCGGAACTCCTGGGATTGAACTGTCTTTCTGCCTCATTTTGCTAGTAGCTGAGACTACAGGGGCAAGTCACCACACCTGGCTAATTTTATTTTTTATGTTGTGTGGAAATAGAGTTTTCGCTTTGTTGCTCAGGCTGGTCTCAAACTCCTGGCCTTAAGTGATCCTCCTGCCTCGGCCTCCCAAAGTGTTGAGATTAGAGGCGTGAGCCACCACCTGCAGCCGTGCTTTCTTTGTTATTACTTTATTTTGGTAGCTTGTAAGTTATTTGAGAAAATTCTTGTAAGTAGTTCAGAGCTTCCTAACAAAAGCAACAAGGTTAATGTATCCCCTTAGTGTTATGGAAGCTGGAGGTATAAAACTTATATTAACCTGCAGAGTTTTAACAAATTGAATCGTTTATTTCAAATAAGTAATCATTGGCTATATGTACCAGTGAAATAATAGGATTTTAAAGTGAATTTAAAATGGTATCAGCTCATTCTTTCTGGTCAAATAGCTCTTGGTTGGATAAGAATATTGTCCTTAAGATTCCTTCAAGGAGAACATAAAAACTGTTTTAGTTTCTGAAGAGATGATCCTGGGAAAATAGCCAATTAATAAAGATGAGTCTCCATAGCAACCACAAGTTGTGTTTTAATTTATAAAGTAGTCATGACAATATCTAGTATGTAGTTTAGAACTCTGCATCGCTCTGTTATGGTGGATCAGTGTCTTAGTTTTTTGTTTTGTTTGAGACGGAGTCTCACTCTGTCACCCAGGCTGGAGTGCAGTGGTGCGATCTTGGCTCACTGCAACCTCTGCCTCCAGGGTTCAAGTGATTCTCCTGCCTCAGCCTCCCAAGAGCCTAGGATTACAGGCACATGCCACCACACCTAGCTAAGTTTTGTATTTATAGTAGAGATGGGGTTTCACCATGTTGGCCTGGCTGGTCTTGAACTTCTGACCTCAGGTGATCTGCCTGCTCGCCTTGGCCTTCCAGAAGTGCTGGTATTACAGGCATGAGCCACTGTGCCTGGTCTACAGTATCTTAATTTTAAGTCTTAATGGCTACTGCAAGTTTTCTGTATGTACTTATGTATAAGCTTTCCATATCATTTGTGTTCCTGACTAGAACTGGCAGACTTTCAAGATTTCTTTTTTAGTCCCATTGTTTCAATTGTCTGTCTAGGTCCACTTTCATTTTGTGTTTTCCAAAGAAGTCCGTGGAGAAATAAATGGTATTGGTCTATAAAATGATACAAAAGGGCCTCATACACCTAAACTTAAAATTGTTCGTGAAACCTTAATGTTTGATCTAGTAATGATGCCTGGAGGAAAATAGTAAAGCTTTATGGGTCTGGAGCAAAAGTTTCTAGTTTCACATGTCAGATTTTTAGAACTTAAATTTATGGACCCTAGAAAGATACTTTGACACCCCACCCCCTTCCTTTGTTGTTCTCCTTTAAACCTACTTTTATTTGCTTCGAATTCCATGTTCTTTCTCCTTTGCTCAGTCCTATCTTCATGCTGTTTATCCTTCCCCCATCAATTCCATTATACCTTTTTTCCCATAACTACTTTTTTCCGTTTATATTATTGACCTTATTCATGGTGTTCTGGATTTGTTAAGTAATTAGTGGCAACTAAAAAGAGGCCTTTTCTCTCCACATTTATCTAAAGATTTTTTTTTTTTTTTTTTTTTTTGAGATGGAGTTTTGCTCTTGTTGCCCAGGCTGGATTGCAGTGTTGATTTTGGCTCACTGCAACCTCTGCCTCCTCGGTTCATGCGATTCTCCTGCCTCAGCCTCCTGAGTAGCTGGGATTACAGGCACCTGCCACCACACCTTGCAAATTTTTGTATGTTAGTAGAGATGGGGTTACACTCTGTTGGCCAGGCTGGTCTTGAACTCCTGACCTTAAGTGATCGTCCTGCCTCGGCCTTCCAAAGTGCTTGGATTACAGGCGTGAGCCACTGCACCTGGCCTTCTAATTTGTTTTTAAAAATATTCCAAAGGAATAGGTACTGGCTTATTGATACCACCTACCTGCTAAGAGAATTTTATTAGCAATCTTATTGTCATTTACTAGGTTTGAGAATGAAAATGCTATGAGTCATAGAAATTGCTAATAATGGCTTCCACTTAGCAGTATTTTTTGGTAAATAGTGACATCGTTTTTAGGATTTAGAGGAAAGAATATACAGCCATTTGTGTGATGTAGCTTGTCATGAAGATAACTCTGCATGTTTTGTTCTAAGTGGTTGCTGCAAATTGAGTCTATGCCTCATAAGCCAAATAGGAAGGCTACATTATTAAAACTGGAATATGCAACTGATAATACAAGTGAAGCTTGGACTCTGTTTTTCTTTAGTGAACTGTAAATTGTGTTGGCAAGACAATGTCAGATATATCATGTACCTTGGATAAAATGTTAACTTGCTGGTTTGATAAGAGATGGCCAGATCTAAGTAGCTTAAGACTAAGCAGACAAGTACTTTACTAATATATGGAAGGACTTTATCTACCTGGCATGAAAGCAACTCTTGTCAGCCAAGTATCTGGATTGAGCTTAGCAATGTAATTGTAGAATATTGAATCTGAGGAAATTTGAGTTGTCAGCTTCAAAACTGTTTATATCCTTGAGCTGATATTGAGTTTGAGGCTTGCCATTGCAGTTAGCTGTTTGCTACTTGTGCTGTTGAGAGCTTGGCCAAGTTAAATGGGACCCTTCGCTTCATAACCTTGTTGATCACATGTTACCAGTATTAGAGCATTTGAGGGCAGTGTGGCTTGGACGACATAGTTGCATATTAGATGTAAAAAGCAATGCAGGCAATAGCATTAAAAATTCTCCAGCTCTTTAGCTGACAATATCAAATGTTGGCAAGGATGTGGAACAGCTGGAGCAGTAATATATTTATTGTAGGAATGCAAAATGACAAAATCACTCTGGAAAATGGCTTAGCGTGATGTCTTGCAAAATAAAACCCTTCGTTTGTCATATGATTAGGCAGCCCATTCCCACTCCTAGCTATTTACCCGAGAGAAATGAAAACATGTCCACCAAAGACTGGTACTTGAATATTTGTAGTAGTCCCAAATTGCAAACAGTCTAAATGTCCATTAACAGGAGAAAGGATGGATGTATGTGTGTATATATATACATACAATGGAATACTCACTAATAAAAAGGCATTTCTGATTCATGCAACATATATGAATCTCAAAAGCATTTTACTCAGTGAAAGTAGTTTAGACATAAAAGTCTATATTCTTTTTTTTTTTTTTTTTTTTTTTTGGAGACAGTCTTGCTCTGTCATCAGGCAGGAGTGCAGTGGCACAGTCTCTGCTCACTGCAACCTCTGCCTCCCAGGTTCAAGCCATTCTTCTGCCTCAGCCTCCCAAGTAGCTGGAACTACAGGTGTGCGCCACCACACTGAACTAATTTTTGTATTTTTTAGTAGAGATGGGGTTTCACCATGTTGGCCAGGATGGTCTTGATCTCTTAAGCTTGTGATCCGCCCACCTCCCAAAGGGCTGGGATTACAGCGTGAGCCACCGTGCCTGGCCTAAAAGTCTGTACTCTTTATGATTCCATTTATGTGAAAATCTAGAGAAGGCGAAACTATATAATAATAGCAGATGAGTGTTGGACTGTCGTGGGGGAGTGGTGATGGTGGTAGTAAATTAACTGCAGAGGAGCCCAAGAGAAGTTTTTGGAGTGGTAAGTTATTTATCATGGTTGTGTTAGTTCCAAAACTGTATGTATGTACTTGTCAGAACTCAGTGAATTGTACTGAGTGAATTCTGTCATTTGTAAATTACACCTTAAATTTAAATTGGTGAATTTTGTCACTTGTAAATTGTACCTTAAAATTGTTAGTGATGCTCCTAAGTATCTGATGGTTTGGTGTTTCACAAAGATAAATTTTTTAAAAGTTTTACTGTATCTTAATTCTGGGTTAGCTTTCAGTGAACAAATTGAGGTTATTATACAAGCATTCTTTTAGTACATTTTAGTTGTGCTTTGGTTGACTGGTGAAGCAGTAGGAAGACTAAATCGGAGAACAGCTATGTGGTGATGAAAGAATGTATATAAGTCACACAAAAGATAAATATTAAGGTCAAGTTACTCCAAGCTAGTACCTCCTAAAATATCTGGTTATAAATAAACTTCATGATGTTTTGAATGGCAGTTTTTTTTTAATTGAAGATATTTATTAAATGAAAAGGTTACACTACACTACAATTTTTATACACTGTTGAAACAATGACTTTTATTCATTAAAAGCCAGCAGTAGTACCCATTACTCTCATAATTTTATAGTTAAGCCTTGATTTAGTTCCAGAAAATAAATAGGGTAAAATTTTAATATTTCCCTAGCTTTGTCTGCTATAAGGGAATTTCAGAGTATGAAGCTAAGATGAAGCAAATATAGAAGAACATTTTTAGATACTGACAATCTTCCTTGGAATTTGGTTAAAATTTAGTTTCTTCTCAAAATTCTGTACTTCTATCCATAAATTTCTATTTTAGTAGCTCTAAAAGAACTAGGTGAGAGAAGATTATTACCCATAATAGTAAATAGCAAATACTTTGGCAAGTCTGAATTAGAGTATAAGTGAAGACATTCACAAACACACTTTTTACATCTCCTGGATGTGGCATGGGCTGTATGTTAGAATTACAGCATCACAATTATCTGATTGCAGGGTGCTGGTAGGCAATGCAATCCATCAACATGTCTACACCAACAGATGCGAAGATGCATGGAAAAAATATATCAGCCAAAGTGGTCAGGGAGAACAAACTCACAGAAAACATCATAAAACTGAGGACATTTTCTCTTCTTGTCTGAAAAAAAGGGGTTCCGTGGAGCACAGAAAGTATTTATCAGGGGAGTGCTTCTATTCTGTTATTACAGGAGGGCTTGATGCAGATTCTGGCCATTGAATGGCACTTTTGATCACGATAATAGCTTTGAGCAGAAACTGACGAATGTGAGTGAAGCTTACTTTCTCTCTCAGTGCAAAATATAATTGCCTTTAAGCCCTTTAGATAACCCTAAAGGATATGCCAGATACAGTTTTACTCATTTCTATGATTGTGGTTCAAGATAATTGCACTGTAGTGTAGTGGTTCTTATTTATTGAGGACCTGTAATGCACCAATCACTTTACATGGTTTTTTGTTTTTTTTTTTTTTTGAGACGGAGTTTCGCTCTTGTTACCCAGGCTGGAGTGCAATGGCGCGATCTCGGCTCACCGCAACCTCCGCCTCCTGGGTTCAAGCAATTCTCCTGCCTCAGCCTCCCGAGTAGCTGGGACTACAGGCACGTGCCACCATGCCCAGCTAATTTTTTGTATTCTTAGTAGAGACGGAGTTTCACCATGTTGACCAGGATGGTCTCGATCTCTTGACCTCGTGATCCACCCGCCTTGGCCTCCCAAAGTGCTGGGATTACAGGCGTGAGCCACCGCGCCCGGCCCACTTTACATGGTTTTAATGCACCAATCACTTTACCCCTCACCCCACCTTCCAGCCCCAAGATTCAGAATGCTGTAATATTCTTAGGTTTTATTGAGCTTAAAATAATTGGCCATGGCCATTTAATGTACGATGATTTTTTTTAGTTCCTATCTACTTTGTCATTTTGTTGACCTACTATCACTTCTCACTGGTGTGTGCTTGAATGTACATAATCCCCCACACTCCTTCTCATTAATGGGCTTGGAAAAGGCATGAAGGTATTAAAGGCAATTGGAAATAGTCCTATGTGATGAATAAATGAGCTTTGAGTTTGAAACTCTTAAGAATCTGAGTGTTTTGGTTCACAGACTCTTTGACCATTATTTGGATTGAGAAACTTAGTTTTTGCCAGTCAGTGTACTTATTGATAGGTAATTAGACTTAGAAGTTTTGCTGGTATAGTATTTTAAGAAATATCCCTGTACATATCCCCTTCCTTGCACACGTGTCTTATTGGGATAGATTTCTAAAGGTGGATTTTTTTTTTTTGATCCTATATCTGTTTTTACCTACCTTTTGTTCGGAAAGGGCTACTTGAAGGTTTTGCTGAAAGAGAACCGTCAATAGTGGTTCTTACCTTTAGTAAAGTTCTCAGCAAAATAGTTTTTCTTGTGACAACAGTTGCCTTTGTTCAGTGCTTTCTCTCCTCCCCCCAGCAAGAATGATATTGTTGAACAGCTGAATTCCAGTTGGTGTGTATGTGCTAAGAGAATGTCACCATTTATGCTGAAATAAATTCCTACCAGAATGTCAGTTTTCTGGATATTATTTGAAAGGAATATTTTGGGTAGATTGGTCTACTAAATAATCATTGGAAAGCCAACCTTTTTGTTTTTCTAATGTGAAAGTTTTTATCTTGACAAATTTTAACTTTTTTTCTTTTAGAACAAATTCTGTACAACATAAAACAAGAGTACAAACGAATGCAGAAGAGAAGACATTTAGAAACAAGTTTCCAACAGACAGATCCATGTTGTACTTCTGATGCACAGCCACATGCATTTCTCCTTAGTGGACCAGCTTCACCAGGTAATAACATTTCTTTTCACTTATAAAATTTATTATTTAGAGTGGGAAAAGTCTAGTCCAAGTTGCCTTTAGTTATTTAAGCTACTATATCCTCTGATTTTTAAAAAATTTATACAAGTAATGTATGACATCTTAAAAATAGGTACAAGGCCAGGTGCAGTGGCACACGCCTGTAATATCAACACTTTGGGAGGCTGAGGCAGGAGGATCATGAGGTCAGGAGTTCGAGACCAGCCTGACCAACATGGTGAAACCCTGTCTCTACTAAAAATACAAAGATTAGCCAGGTGTGGTGGCACGTGCCTGTAATCCCAGCTACTCAGGTGGCTGAGGCAGGAGAATTGCTTGAACCTGGAAGGCAAAGGTTGCAGTGAGCTGAGATTGCTCCATGCACTCCAGCTTGGGGACAGAGTGAGACTCCGTCTCAAAAAAAAAAAAAGGGACAAGATATAAGAAATTACCACCTGGATTCCTGCTAACCAGAGACAACCACCTGTATATAATATCTCTAGAGTGGACATCTTGTAAGTACTATGATTTGTAGCCTTTATTAACAAAAATTAACAAGCTAGGCACAATGGCTCATGCCCGTAATCCCAGCTCTTGGGGAGGCCAAGGTAGGCGAGTCACTTGAGGTCAGGAGTTTGAGACGAGCCTGGTCAACATGGCGAAACCCTGTCTCTACTGGTAATACAAAAATTAGCCATGTGTAGTGGCACACGCCTGTAGTCCCAGCCCCTAGGGAGGCTAAGGCATGAGAATCACTTGAACCCGGGAGGCTGAAGTTGCAGTGAGCTGAGATTGCACCACTGCACTGCAGCTTGGGCGACAGTGAGATTTTGTCTCAAAAAAAAAAAAAAAAAAAAAATTAACAGAATACTATATGCTAGGAGGCTGAGGTTGCAGTAAGCCGAGATTGTGCCACTGCACTCCAGCCCAGGCAACAGTGCAAGACTCTTGTCTCAAAAAAAAAATAGGGTTTCTTCAGAAATGTGTTCCTCCTTTACCACTTAAGGTACCCTAATCTTCCAAAAACATCCTTCCTATCTGCTTAATATCTGAAATTAACCTTTGAGACCTCAGAATGAGACTAGCCGTAGCCATCTACTGTAATACTGCTAAAAGTATTTTATACACATTCAGGTACACCACTCATTTGCTGTCAGTTGTTTCTTCATCTAGCTCTGTGTATTTGCCCTGGTACTACCACTATTCCTCTCTTTACTTGCTCCTTATAACCTGCATTTTTTTAAGTAGAGATGCGGTTTCACTATGTTGGCCTGGCTAGTCTTGAATGCCTGTCCTGCCTTGGCCTCCCAAAGTGCTGGGATTACAGGTGTGGACCACTGCGCTTTGCTTATGTCTTAAAGGTTTTCAACTCACCTTTAGACTTTTTTCTTTTGGTTACATCTTGCTGTGTTTTTCCAGCATCACCAGCTGATGAAATTATTATTTTGGTCCTGTTTTAAGACTTGTAAAATGCTGTGGTCAAAAACTGGTTTGAAAATGCTTTTATATCAACATCGAAGAGTCCCAAATGAAATCTTTTCATCTGGAGAAAGAACTGCTTTCTATCGTGGCTCTAAACCAAGTGCTGTTTTTTTGTCCTTATTGTACATAGGGACTTCATCTGCAGCATCCTCACCATTAAAAAAAGAACAGCCCTTATTTACTCTACGGCAGGTTGGGATGATCTGTGAACGTTTGTTGAAAGAACGTGAAGAGAAAGTTCGAGAAGAATATGAAGAAATATTGAACACAAAACTTGCAGGTATGAGATGTGTTTATTAGAGTTTCCAAGGAACTCAGTTGTAAGAAATGCATTATTTTCTACGTGTACTTTAATTTCCCTTTCTATACACTAATGCAGTATATTCTGAGAATGAGAGAATTTCAGTTCAGGAAAGGAAATAATCCTTCTTGTAGCTCATGGCCTACCTTGGCAACTTCAGGAAGAGAGTATTGGCTAGCTGTGTAGATCAGCAGTAATATTAGTATGTACCCTGTACTAAAAACTGAGGGTAGTTGTTTACCTCAGTTTGGTTGTGGATTTTTTGACTTTATATCTTTCATAACTTTGACCTCAATCTAGACATTTAAAATAACGAATTGGCTGCCACTGTGTAAGTCATTTGAGTATCAAACTGCAGTCCTGTTTCAATAATCAAAGAAATTCAGTAAAATTTGATAATTTAAATGCAGTAAATAAAATTTATTATGTATAGTAACATAAATAGAATGTTCAGCCACGGATTTAATGTTTATATAGATATATAAGCTTTTTGATTCTTAAGGAATTAAAGTGTTCATGTAGAGAAGAGAATTTGCTTAGATGTATAGCAGCTTTTTCTGTGATACCTGGTTAGGTTTTAGGTAGTTGTTTTTTGTTAGCTTTTGTTATCCTTTTTCTTCTCATTGCAGTCAGTTGCCATTCATACACCACACACAATAACTTTCAGAGTAGAAAGGTCTTTTTATTGAAAGCCCTTGTTTTTAATTGTTAGGAAATAAATAAACCTCACCTAGCCTGTATGTCAGGTCCTGTGATTGGACTAAAACCTAGGTTTCCTGACTAGTAAGCTCCATGCTGTTTTTATTTGACATACTATTAGTACTACTGAGGTTATGTAAGTGATTAAGTTTCAACTTAGAATTGTTTTACTATACATTTTGCATTTTCAGTTTATCTGGCTCTAATGTTAAGGCATTTTACAAATCATGTAATTGACATGTACCTTTATTTGTAGAACAATATGACGCGTTTGTGAAGTTTACCCATGATCAAATAATGCGACGATATGGAGAACAGCCTGCTAGTTGTAAGTATTTAAGGAGAAGACATAATTATTTTCATACTCAAAAAGAATTTAACAAAATTACTGAACATGTATGGAGGAAATAGGCAGCATAATTTTGTAAGTCTTTTGGTTACTTAAATAACTAGGGGCAATATTGGAAATCAAGATCTAGTATTTGTTTGGATTTTTACCTGTACTTTGCACTAATTTTCCTTTTCTCACCCTTTAGATGTTTCATGAATCACGTATTCTACATTTGTGGGCTGCCTTGTTCCTTGTTGAGTTGTTGCAAGAGGTCCCAATTATGACATGCAGCAATGCCAATACCCCTTCCGTGAATACAGGTTATTTCAAGCTTTCGTCAGTGGCAACCACTCTTAGGCAGCAGCAACTGGTTTTGGAAATTTCCCTGATGTCAGTACCACCTGGATGTGGTCCTTTGCTACCTGTATTAATACCAGTGGCCTCATTTTGCTGTATCATTACAATTTGGCTTCTTATATTAATGTTTGAAAAGGATGAAAGCTGGTATTCTAGAACATGCCCTTCACTGGTTGTGTAAATAAAACTGTAGAATGACACTTCAGATGGAAGTTAGTGTGATTTTAATTGTGCACTACAACCAAGCTGTAACCAGTTACTAATTTTAGAATGTAATCCCAGGACAATATTAAGCAAGTAGCCTGCAGTGCTTCCTGTGAAATAATGAAGGAGGGCATTTCTGTATTCCAGGACTTCTTGGGGTTTCAGAGTGGGTTTATATGATTTTTTTTTTTGGTAGTTTTATTTATTCTATCAGTCTTTTTAACAAATGTTTATTGCTGCATTTTTTTTCCAGTGTATCATTGTTTTACTGCCCTTGTAGTACTGGAATTTAGTTGGAAGAATAAAACATTTACTTCTGTTCTGCTTGTTTCTTAATGTACAGATGGAGGGTAGTATTCGAATAAAGTCGGTGTTTTAAAACATAAGCATTTTACAGGAATCAGTGAAGTTAATTTTCTAAGGTTTGAGTGCTAATTCAAAAAACTGAGTTCTGATTCTGAATTCCTTCTTCTGTAATTTACTCCTTGATAGAATATTATAGATATCTTAACTGCTATAGAATTTTTACCTCAGATAATCAGTAAAATCCATTTTTTTTCTTTTAAGGACTTGATATGAAAAAGGATGATTCAGCAAATTTGACTCCCTTTCCATATGTGGTTTCCAGACAGCTTTCTTATAATGAAGTGAGCAAAAAAATGCTTCAGTGAATTCTTTTATTGAATTCTATCTAATAGCGTATTTCCAAAATTTAAGACAATCTTAAATATACATTTATAATTGATCAAGTTAGTAAAAGAAAAAGGAGTTCCTTTTTTTTTCAGCTTTGGTAATTACATTTCACCAATTCTTTTTTTTTTTTTTTTTAATCATTCCCCAACTCAGCAGCAATATTTCACCAATTCTTTGTTAAAAGCAAGCCTAAAAAGTGGTTTCACAAGAAGGGGCCCAGGCAATTTGTATGTCAATTAGATTGAGGAACATTGGTATAGCACAGGGTGGCAACAAGGTGCATAATCCTACCTCCGTTTAATGGTCTTAGAACAGAGATTCTCAACCTCAGCACTACTGGAAGTTTGGGTCAGATCATTCTTTGTTGTGGTGGCTGTTCTTGTGTATTACAGGATATTTAGTCACATATCTGGCCTCTACCACTAGAGGCCAGTTAAACCCCTTCCCACAATTATGATAATCAGAGTGTCTGCAGACATTGCCAAATGTCACTGAGGGACAAAAGAGTTCCTAGCTAAGAACCACTGGTTAGCAGGATAGCCTGTAGTCCCAGCTACTTCGGAGGCTGAGGAATGAGAATCGCTTGAACCCGGGAGGCAGAGGTTGCAGTGAGTCGAGATTGCACCACTGCACTCCAGTCTGGGTGACAGTGAGACTGTGTCTCAAACAAAAAAATTTTTTTTTCTTTTACAGCCAAATTTCTGCATTATCACTTACCCAAAGTCCTAGCTTATAGGCTACTCTGACTTTAGATGGGTCCAGTAGTTGATTAGGCCAAATACCAACCACACATGATTTCAATAGGAAGATTATTTTAGCTGCCTAGGGATTCTGAAGTCCCCAAATCCCTGAAATTACTTGTAATAAGTATATACAGAATTGTGTGTTAACAGTCATCTTATTCTTTTAGTGAAAGGCAGTACTGAAACAGTACTGTACTATGATCTGTTTAGTAAATCTCTGATTAACAAGTGCACATAGCTATAATTCTTTGTATTTTTTGAAAAATAGGCAGTCTGAGAAAAATAAATATTGGATGTTTAAAATACTAAAGCTGTCTTTGGCCTATGGTAAGACCCTAAAGAAAATGGTAGAAGATTCTCAGGCTCTACTTATCCCTAGAGACTGCTTTAGACAACTAGGGGGAGAGGGGAGCTTTTGGAATCTGTTTAACATGTTGCCTAGGTGATCCAAGCAGCTACGGTTGAAAATGGCTTGTTTTTGCCCCGTTTGGGTTCTCTTTACGCCCTTCAAAATCGTTCAGTAATTGGTGTTAAGTGGATATTCAACAAAAGCACCCTAATAGTCTGACTGTGTCTACTGATGGATATATGGCTCCCATAATTCTCTGTTCCTGCATTTGCCCTAGGTAAGGAGACTAGATGCAAACCCATGTCTCAGGCAAAGGATACAGCTCCAGCAGTCCTCTCTACTGCATCTGTTTTCTCTACTAAATCACTTCAAAAGCATAATCATGTTACTAAAAATTTTTTGATCCTATATCCCTTGCTAGTGATTATTTTACTGCTCCCCTTTATAAAAGCAAAACTCAAGAATTTTCTAAACTTCCTCCAGTTTATTACCCCCTCCTTTTTTCAACAACTTGTTTTATTAGGAAAAATATTCCAACAGAGAAGTTGAAAGAATAGTGTAATGGTCCACTTAAATCGAACAGTTGTTAATATTTTGCCATATCTGCTTTGTATGAAACTTTCAAAGGAAGTTATAGACATGACAATATTTAAACATGCATCTCCTAAAAATGTGATTCTATATAATAATACCATTGTCCAACCTAAAATTTAACCTCAAGTCACTTCAGATTTTTTCATGTGTCTCTTTTTTAAATAACTACTGTCTTCCCCCAAACAGGATTCAATTAAGATTCTCACTTTCTGGAAATAATAGTCCTGTTGTGTTGTTGAGTTTTTCTTTGTAGTGTCATTAATTTAACTTCTAATATCCCTTTGAATTTCCTGTAAACTGCAAGTTAGGCCTAAAGTCTTTGTAAGTTTCAGGTTAAACTTTTTATGCAAGAGTGCAAGGTGATGCTGTGGTTTCCCTATTGCATCACAGTTATGGCTTTTCCAGGCTAAGTTTGGACACTCAGTTGGGTCATCTGATAGGTGATTAGGCTTCGTCTCCACTACTCTTAGTAAAACTCATCAAAGATTTCCACATTGTTAAATCTCATCAGCAGCTAGCATTTTACCTTGAAGCACTCTTCGGTTGACTTGCAAAATACTACACTTGCTTGATGTTTCTCCTTTACTGGCTGCTCCTTCTCAGTCTGTTTTTTGCTGCTGGCCCAATCTTCATTTCCCTAAATTTTGATAAAACATAGATGTGTCCCCCTGCCCCCAAGCTCAACCTTGGGCTGCTTACCGACTCTTAGTACTCATCTTGGTGATCTCATCATAAGGACATCAGATTATATTAACCTGTGTGACATCTTAAGTACTAGACACCTCAAAATTTATGTCTAAAACTTTTGCCTCTGAAATTTTTCCTCTGTCATCCTTAATGACTGTTTTTCAGGCAGAAATGGTCTTGGACTCCTTACATCCTTTAAGCTTAGTTCCACCTAAAATCTTACCATCTCTACTTCTGTTACCCTAATCCAAGCCACTATCATAGCTTGCTTGGATTATTTCTGTGGTTTCTCAACTGGTCTTTATTTTGCCTCATTTGTGTCTCCTCTCACCCATCCTATTCTCTCAAAGCAACCAGACTGATCCTTTAAAAGTCAAAGTCTTCCTTAGATGGCTTCCTAAGTAAAAGAAACCTTACAATGGAGGCCTAAATTACCTGCCCTCCACCCCATCTCATTCAATTCCTGTTGAATTCTTACTGCTCACTCTGCCTTGTCCACACTGGCCACCTTTGCTGTTCTTCCGGTTATTTACGGTACCTTGGGGTTTCCCCTTCTTTTTTAGTCTTGGCAACATTTTGACTTTTTTTTTTTTTAAAGACAGAGTTTCGCTCTTGTTGCCCTGGCTGGAGTGCAGTGGCACGATTATGGCCCACAGCAAACTCCACCTCCCTGGTTCAAGCGATACTCCTGCCTCAGCCGCCCAAGTAGCTGAGATGACAGGCATGTGCCACCATGCCCAGCTAATTTTGTATTTTTTTGTAGAGACAGGGTTTGTCAATGTTGGTCAGGCTGATGAACTCCCGACCTCAGGTGATCCACCCGCCTTGGCCTCCCAAACTGCTGGGATTATAGGTGTGACATTTTTTTGAGATACATTTCATCTAGCATTTTTATGTGTTTGAAGCAGGGAGTGAAGTGAGAAGGGTGACCTATTAATGTCATCTCAGCCCACCATGTTGCCAGAGGTCTCAGGTGTTCTTTATTCTAAGCTCGTATTAATACCTCCTCTTACATCCCCGAATGAAGGAGGTTTGATTATGCAGGTTGAATATCCCAAATCCCAGATCTGAAGTGCTCCAAAATCTGAAACTTTTTGAGTACTGACATGCTCAAAGGAAATGCTCACTGGAGCATTTTGGGTTTTGGATGCTGAACTTGTAGGTATGCAAATATTCCAAAATCTAAAATCCAAAACACGTCTGTTTCCAAGCATTTTGGATAACGGATACTCATAAAACTCTTCAAAGCCTGTGAGCACACATGCACACACACAATCCTGCAATTACATAGTTCCAAGGTTTGCAAACCAAAGTATCTGCATGGTAATTTTGTATGTTAGTAAGTAGTCTTAAAGGCCCAGAATTCTCTTAGGAGCAGAGCATTAAATAAGAAACTTTAGCTAACTTTGTTTCATCATGTCTTGAGTTTCTGCCATAGAAGAGATCGAGATGTCATTCATCTAGGCCTTACTTTCTTCATCTGATTTTTATTTGTTTGGGACGCGATTTGTAAAGGCCTTACTGGGTCCATGATGGGTCATCCAGAAATAATAGAGTATTTGCTGCCTTTAAGCATAAAGCCAAACAGTTTGGGACCTTTTTTTAAGTTGTAAGACTAAAGGAAATGGGGAGGCAGAGGCAGTTTTGGAACCTATGTAGTCACCAGGATAAACAAACCTGGAGGGTATTCATGTTACTTACCGTCTACTACACTAAAGTGAGGAATGCCAGTGCAAGAAATTGGGGGAGGAGGAATGAGGACTGCTAAACCAACTGCAAATTATACTCCTGGATAAAGGAATTTATTACATTTATATACTATAAGTTCAAGAATGATTTACTCACAATTTAGTAATGACGTTGTGGAAAGTACAATAAAATGTGTGAGCAGTTTTAGTTATGCATTGTTTGTTGGATTCTAAAGTACTCCACAGGTGTTTTGTTATATGCCCATTCGGGGTTAGCAATGCAATGTACTTTTCTGGTTAAATATCACATGAGGATTACACATTTATCTTCTCACCAAAACAGGCTCCTCTAGTATATGTAAATATGACAGGTCACCTTTTTCTCTTAAGCTAAATGTGATAGTTCTGGCTTCGTTCATTTGCTTTCTAGCAGCCTCCCCATGTTAGCCTTGCCACATGGTCAGTCTTCTGTTTGGTAGGTTTTATAAATCCTAAAAGTTCTAGTTCAGAAACAGCTCTAATAAACCGAGCACTGGAGGCTTTAGTTAAGGGAACTGCCCATACTGTATTTTTGACAAAAAGGGGTTAAAATCTCAATGTTAAGATACTAGTTGGTAAAGTGAAATAGACAGTTCAAATATAAACTCCTAAATTAAACTCTAACTGTTACTGGAAAACATTAATTAGAATCCACTGTCAATAAAACATAAATGGAAAAGTACTTAATGCTTCCTAAATCTAACATTTTACATAGTATGGAAATTGCTCCCCACCCCCACTTCTAAACATAACATTAGAAAAATAGCGAATTCAGACCAGGTGCAGTGGCTCATGCCTGTAATCCCAGCACTTGGTGAGCCTGAGGTGGGTGGATCACTTGAGGTCAGGAAATCGAGACCAGCCTGGCCAACATGGTGAAATCCCGTCTCTACTAAAAATATAAAAATTAGCTGGGTGTGGTGGCAGGCACCTGTAATCCCAGCTACTTGGGAGGCTGAGGCAGATGAATTGCTTGAACCCAGGAGGCGGAAGTTGCAGTGAGCTGAGATTGCGCCACTGCACTCCAGCCTGGGCGGAACTCTGTCTCAAAAAAAAAAAAAAAAAAAAAGAGAATTCAATAATGACAGTTTCATTTTTGGTAAATTTTGGAATATGATCTTGATATAAATTTGATACCAATAGTTTTAGGTTTGGTCTCGTTTTGGATTAAATTCAAAATAAAGATTTAGAAATTTCAGTTATTCCAGCACGGTACGGTTAACATTAACAAGTAATAAGGTTGTTTGGAGTATGCCTTTATAAATACCTAGTGTAGATCTGGAGAAATTATAAACTTATATTTTATGTGTATTTGGACATTATAGAAATGGTTTTAAAAGGATACTGGATAATTTCATTCATTTCTTCTGAGGTTGCAGGATTTGCCTCCATTTTTTCAGCAGCTGTCACAACTGTTGCAAAAGCCTTTTGAACAGACAAGACAGAAGAAAAGAAAAATGTCTACAGTTGCCAAACAGCTTTTACTATACTTTTTTTAATGGCTGTTGATAGCTGGCACATATTTTTTATTGTATCAAATTTAAGATTGTCAAAACTACAATGATGATCACTTTAAACCACTTATATATTAAAAGATTAATGGTTCCTGAATAATCTTGCTTTAGAGAACTCAGAGTATGCAGAAAAAATCAAGAAACAAAGCTAGTCAAAAGAAAAAGAAAGCCCTGTTTCTTCTACTCCTCATCTTACCCCAGCAAAATATCTATTTTTCTTGGAAGCAGTCAATTATGGATATTTTTTAACGGTGACAAGACATTTGTAGGGCCTGCAATAGAGTTGAGATCTTTGTAATACTATTTTGAAGACAGAAATAATACTTGTTTATTTTAAAGAAAAACAACAGTTGTTTATTGCCTTGCCAAGTATTCCTTGTACTTCCTGATTGCTAAATCTGTTACGTAGTTATTTCAATATTTTTTTTCTTTTATCCAAGAAGAGAAATGCTAGTTAATAATATACTTTATTTTGTGAAATAACAGAACTGACCTAAATTGTTTGGTTTTTGCTTAATGCTAACTATTGGGTTAGATTACATACTTATTTTGACCTGGCATAAACACAGACTTGGCTTGGTTAAGGAATGCAGGATCACAGAGCAGGGGATTGGGAGTGGGGATTGTTGAGCTATCACTTCTTAAGGAACTTTAAAGTTTGAAGCGATTAATGCTTTCCAAATAAAAGACAAGGCATTAAACACAATACGAATTCCAAAGCACTAAAAGTATAAAACTGTTCTGAGAAAGTCATCCTGGATGTTTAGAAAAATACCCAGCTTGCTCCTTTCCCCTCGACCTACCTCTGACCAGTCCACAAGGTTGATTAGCCTGCTACACTCTAGGTGCAGTTTATATGCTATGCAGATGTCTGGGGCGATATTTGGAATGCAGCCTTCTTCACTTTTAAGTGCTTCATTCTAAAAAGTAACAGTAAACGAAGATGACTACCTTTTAGAAATGATTAGGAACAAAATCAGACATTAATAAAGCCCTCAACCTAAACTGAGTACCTCAGTAAATGGAATCTTGGTTTCCTTTATTTAGTAAGATTAGGAACAAAATCAGACATTAATAAAGCCCTCAACCTAAACTGAGTACATCAGTAAATGGAATCTTGGTTTCCTTTATTTAGTAAGATTAGGAACAAAATCAGACATTAATAAAGCCCTCAACCTAAACTGAGTACATCAGTAAATGGAATCTTGGTTTC
>PVKV010023476.1:14158-33344 GCA_004027835.1 Alouatta palliata | reverse complement strand
TCAGCTCACCGCAACCTCTGCCTCCTGGGTTCCAGCAATTCTCCTGCCTCAGCCTCCCGAGTAGCTGGGACTACAGGCACACACCACCATGCCCAGCTAATTTTTGTATTTTTAGTAGAGACGGGGTTTCACCATGCTGACCAGGATGGTCTCGATCTCTTGACCTCGTGATCCACCCGCCTCGGCCTCCCAAAGTGCTGGGATTATAGGCGTGAGCTACCGCGCCCGGCAAAACCCCGTCTTAATAAAAAATAAAAATAAAAAGAGACAGAGTCTTGTTCCTGTTGCCCAGTCTGGAGTGCAATAGCACAGTCTTGGCTCACTGCAACTGCTGCTACCTTGCAGGTTCAAACAATTCTTGTGCCTCACCCTCCCAAATAGCTGGGATTATAGGCGCCCACCACCACACCCGGCTAGTTTTTGTATTTTTAGTAGAAATGGGGTTTTACTATGTTGGCCAGGCTGGTCTCAAACTCCTGACCTCAGGTGATCCACTGTCTCAGCCTCTCCAAGTGCCGGGACTACAGTCATGAGCCACCACACCTGGCCTAAAGCTTAAATTTTTTAACACAGGATTGAAACACTGAAGTAACTCTAGTTGCTCAGAAATTAGCATTTAACCTGGCTTAAGTTTTTTTCTTCTTTTTTAAAATTAAATATATTTTTCTTTTATTTTTTGAGACAGGGTCTCACTCTGTCACCCAGGCTGGAGTGCAGTAGCATGATCTTGGTTCACTGCAACCTCCAGCCCCCAGGCTCAAGTGATCCTCCCACCTCGGCCATCTGAGTAGCTAGGACCACAGGTGTGCACTACCAAGCCTGGCTATTTTTAGTGGAGATGGGTCTTGCTATGTTGCTCAGGCCAGTCCTGAACTCCTGAGCTCAAGCTATCCGCCCGCCTCAGCCTCCCAAAGTCCTGAGATTACAGGTATAAGCCACTGTGCCCAGTCACATTTTAGCTTTTTGTTTTAAATATGGATAGATACCATTAAGTGTCCAGTTGCAGAAACCATAATACCTGTAGTCCACACAGCTATAACCACTTAACCCATATTTCTTTTTTTTGTTTATTATTTTTGTTTTTGATGCCAGAGAGGATACCCTATATTTCTTTATCAGACTAGAACTGATTTCCCACTCAAAGGTGCTATAGCAAAAAAATGAGCTCTTACACCCATAACTTTTATTATGGTGAATATAACATTTACTTTTTTTGTTTTTAAGATCCAAGAAAACATTCTTGGCCAAAATCTAGGGGAAGTTACTGCCACTTTGTACTATACAAGGAAAACAAAGACACCATGGATGCTATTAATGTACTCTCCAGATACTTAAGGTAAGTTACTATTGTTATGCCTATACAAAATTAAATCAACAACAGAAATGTGTATTCCTTTTTCAAGGATAATGGAAAAATGAGCAGGAGCAGCACAGATTACAGATAGCACAGGCACCTTCCAGTGATAGTTTTTTTTTTTTTTGGTTGGTGGTGTTTTTGTTTTTTTTGAGACAGGGTCTCACTCTGTCACCCAGGCTGTAGTGAATGATGATCACAGCTCCCTGCAGCCTTGACTTCCTGGGCTCAGGCAGTCCTACAACCTTAGCCTCCTGAGTAGCTGGGATTACAGGCATGTGCCACCATGCCAGGCTAATTTTGTTAGGTTTTAGAGACAGGGTCTCACTATATTGCCCAAGCTGGTCTTGAACTCCTGCACTTAAACAGTCCTCACACTTCAGCCTCCCAAAGTGCTGGCATTAAGAATCGCCATTCATGGATAGGAAGTGCATTGATTCTTCCAGGCGGGAACCACTGCTCCAGGCTGCAAGGATAGATTTCTTAGGCAATGGATGAATTAATTTTTTGACCCCCACATGCGTAGTGCCGATAATTCAAGATGAAAATTCTGTAAGTAAATGATTCTCATGCAGTTGAGAGTTACCAGTCCATCTGGCTGAAAACGAAATTGAACTTTCTCTTCTGAAAGCCTATACTTATCCTTTGACATGGTTGCAGAGGTTGGTCTTGCCAGACTGGGAGCTCTCAATTCCTGGAGACTGACTAAACCTGAGACCGGTCTGATTTTCTCACAGGAATGTAAATATAGCAGAGACTGGATCTCGGGGGTAGGCACAGGGCCAAAGCTTTTCTTAAAAATGGAAGTGGCTATACACCACAGCAAGTCTGTATACTGTGGAAATTTGGTTTCTAATATATATTTAACTCAGCTTAAATATGGTAACACAGTATATTAGTTTGCTAGGACTTCTTTAACAAAATACCACAGACCAGGTGGCTTAACAGAAATTAATCTTCTTATGCTTCTAGAGGCTAGCAATCCCAAGCTCAAGGTGTCGGCAAGTTTGTTTTTTTTCCAGAGGCCTCTCTCCTTGGCTTGCAGATGGCTGCCTTCTCACTGTGTCCTCATACGGCATTTTCCCTGTGCACGTACACCCCTGGTTTCTCTGTGTGTGTCCACGTTTCCTCTTATGAGGGCACCAGTCAGATTGAATTAGGGCCTTCCTTAAATGGCCTCATTTTAACTTAATCACCTCCTTGAACGCCCTGTCTCCAAATATCGTCTCATTCTGAGGTCCTGGGGGGGTCAGAGCATCAACAGATTGATTTGGGGGAGACACAGTTCAGCCCATAATACATAGTACCCAATTAAGTAACATTTATTTCGCTCTATTTATTAATTTCCTGGGATAGAGTCTGTGATGCTACGTCTGTACCTGAGCCAGAGAGAACAGACCATTCTTGACAGGAATAGATGGGTAGGGAAGGAGTTCCATCAGGATCGGGAGTTGAGGATTGCTCAGGGTTTAAGAAATCCTTCCGGCCGGGCGCAGTGGCTCACACCTGTAATCCCAGCACTTTGGGAGGCCAAAGAGGGAGATCACCTGAGGTTGGGAATTCGAGACCCGCCTGACCAATGTGGAGAAATCCCGTCTCTACTAAAAATACAAAATTAGCTGGGCATGGTGGCACATGCCTGTAATCCCAGCTACTTGGGAGGTTGAGGCAGGAGAATTGCTTGAACCCAGAAGGCGGAGGTTGTGGTGAGCCGAGATTGCACCACTGCATTCCAGCTTGGGCAACAAGAGTGAAACTCCATCTCAAAAGAAAAAAAAGAAATTGTACCTGGCTTTTTCCTTCTCATGTGCAACAGTTAAGTTTGTAAAATACTTCTTTTTTTTTTTTTTTTTTTTGAGACGGAGTTTCGCTCTTGTTACCCAGGCTGGAGTGCAATGGCACGATCTCGGCTCACCGCAACCTCCGCCTCCTGGGTTCCAGCAATTCTCCTGCCTCAACCTCCCGAGTAGCTGGGACTACAGGCACGTGCCACCATGCCCAGCTCATTTTTGTATTTTTAGTAGAGATGGGGTTTTACCATGTTGACCAGGATGGTCTCGATCTCTTGACCTCATGATCCACCCGCCTTGGCCTCCCAAAGTGCTGGGATTACAGGCGTGAGCCACCGCGCCTGGCCCTGTAAAATACTTCTTAATTAACTAGGTTACTTATATCTTCATATCAGAACTATTCAGATCCCAGTTTTAGCATTTTAGGAAAATTCACACACTAACTTTTTAAGAATTGAAGATAAATTTTCATAACGGTGCGTTGTATCTCTAGAATGCATTTTGCTTTGCTTTCTTTCCCTTCGGGGCTGGGTAGTTCTTTGTTGCGGACTGTCCTGTGCATTGCAGGATGTTTCACAGCATCTCTAGTCTCTCCCACTGTGTAGCAGTAGCAACTCCTTGCTCAGTTATGATGGCAAAGAATGCTTTCTTTGCTTTCACGGTCTTATGTAATGTAATGAATTGCAGGTGGTGGGTAGGAAGTATATTGCTTTTTTTGTTGCTGGCTAGCCAAGTCTTTGAACAACCTCAGTTATTTACTAAAAGCCACAAATGTTTATACTGCTAAGAAAGGAATTATTTGGCCATCATTTACTTTCTTTTTTTTTTTCTGAAGAGACCAGGTCTTACTATGTCACCCAGGCAGGAGTGTAGTATGCAGTGGCTGTTCACAGGCACCATCATAGGGCACTGCAGCCTCGAACTCCTGAGCGCAGACAGCCCTCCCAACTCCGCCCTCCCCAGTAACTGGGACTGTAGGTGCATGCCACCACACCTGGCTGTCATTTACTTTTCTATTTTGCATATGAATTTATGTTGTTTTCCTAGATACTTTTTTTGTTTTGAGACAGTCTTGCTGTGTCATGTGGGCTGGAGTGCAGTGGCATGATGTCGGCTCACTGCACCCTCCACCTCCTGGGTTCAAGTGGTTCTCGTGCCTCAGCCTCCCAAGTAGCTGGGATTACAGGCACCTTCCACCACATCTGGCTGATTTTTGTATTTTTGGTAAAGATGGGGTTTTGCCATGTTGGCTAGGCTGGTCTTAAACTCCTGACTTCAAGTGATCCACCCATCTCGGCCTCCCAAGTGCCGGGGATTACAGACATGAGCCACCGCGGCTGCCTCCCTGTGTTCATTTTAAAATAAATTTTCTCTTCATTCTTCTCTTCCTGTGTTATGATTTTGTTTATATTAAAACTTAATTATGAGAATTAGGATTTCCTTATGATATTATGGTATGTGACTTTAGACGATCTTGTTTCTGTCTTACCAGAGTCAAGCCAAACATATTCTCCTACATGGGAACCAAAGATAAAAGGGCTATAACAGTACAAGAGATTGCTGTTCTCAAGTAAGTAGAGAGTACGTAACAATTTATACTGTAAAAATCCTGGCCCTGCTTTTCAGAATTCTCAAATTTACTTTGTGAGGTTTCTCTCTTTCAACTTTAGGTGGTGCTTCTGCCTATTTAAAAATTACTTGTCATTGTGTTTTTTTCTTCTTATCTGTGAACCGTGTTTTATTTGTGTAATTTTTGAAGGATTTTTTTTATAGACCCAAGAGAATAAATGCTTTTTCCTCTCTTTTGTTCGTTCCTTGTTAAATACAACTACATTATTTAAAATTGAACAGTGAACCTGCTGTTTTGTTGTACAGCTGAGATCTACAGATAAAAAAGATGGTCTGTGTTTTTGAAGCAATTATAATTAGTGGAGTAGACAGACATGTAAATCAGAACTTCTCCTGCAGCAAGGGAAATGCTGAAATAGAGATATCCTTTGGATGTTCATGTCTGCCTGTGAAGAAGCATGGAACTTGATGTGTAGGGCACATGGGAAAGCTTTCACAGAAAATGAGATGCTTGGATCTTAGTATACGTCAGGTGTTCTCAGCCGCTGCATTGTTGCCCTTCAGGGCTGGATAATTCTTTGTTGCGGGACTGTCCTGTGCATTGCAGGATGTTTCAGATCATCCCTAGTCTCTACCCACTGTGTAGCAGTAGCAACTCCTCGCTCAGTTATGATGGCAAAGAATGTCTCTAGGCGTTGTCAGATATTCCCTGAGGGCCAGAATTGCCCCTGATTGGGAAGCACTGGTCTAGATTCTAGAAGGATGAGTAGAGATTTCCTGGGGCTGGGTAGGGTTTAGGGTTGTTTTTTCCAAACCAAGAAAGCAGTTTAAGAAAAGACAATGGATTCTGGCCTAGAATGGGCTAAAAAAAGAAAAGACAATGGAAAGCACATTTGTTACCTGGCATGTCCTTTAGTTTTGGGGGAGCATAGCAAGAAATAAGGGTCTAGGAGTTAGCTAGGACATAGATCCCAAAGGGCCTCTTAGTTCAGGTTGAGGGTCTTTACCTCAGCCTTAATCTAAACAATAGCGACTGGATTATGGATTGCAGGTGGAGCAAGATGCATGAAACTAGAGACCAGGGCTACTGTCATATTCTAGAGAGGGAGAATAGGGGTGTAAACCCAGTTAGTCACCGTGAAGGTGAAAGAGGATGAATTTAACAGCTGTACAGTGTCAGACACATTTAGGCTTTCATCTTAGTACACCTCCAGAGGCAAGGAATGGTGGGAGAGAGAAATAACATAGGGACAAGGAAACTTTTGGGGTGATGGTTGCATTGTCTTTAATATGACATGGGCTTACACACGTCAAAACTTGTACATTTTATTTATTTTTTGAGACAGAGTTTTGCTCTGTCACCAGGCTGAAGTGTAGTGACACAATCTTGACTCACTACAACCTCTGTGTCCCGGGTTCAGGCGATTCTCTTGCCTCAGCCTTCCGAGTAGCTAGGACTACAGGCGTGTACCACCATGCCCAGCTAATTTTTGTATTTTCAGTAGAGATAGGGTTTCACCATGTTGGCCAGGATGGTCTCAATCTCTTGACCTTGTGATCTGCCCGCCTCAACCTCCCAAAGTGCTGGGATTACAGGCATGAGCCACTGTGCATGGCCTAAAACTTCTACATTAATATGTACAGTTTATGTCAGTCATACTGCAATTAAAAATAAAGTCCCCTGTGTTTACTACATCTACTTAAATACATGTATTTATTTTGGTTTTTTGTTTTCTTTTGAGATGAAGTCTCACTCTGTCACCCAGGCTGGAGTGCAGTGGCGGGATCTCGGCTCACTGCAACCTCCACCTCCCCCATTCTATTGATTACAGCAGAGTTTTGCTCTTGTTACCTAGGCTGGAGTACAATGGCACAATCTCAGCTCACTGCAACCCCCACCTCCCAGTTTCAAGTGATTCTCCTGCCTCAGCCTCTCAAGTAGCTGGGATTATAGGCATGTGCCAGTGCGCCTGGCTAATTTTTATATTTTTAGTAAAGATGAGGTTTCACCATGTTGGCCAGGCTGGTCTTGACTCCTGACCTCAGGTGATCCACCCACCTCAGCCTCCCAAAGTGCTGGGATTACAGGCGTGAGCCACCATGCTGGGCCCATATATTTATTTTGAATTCCCTCATCTTTTTTATAAAGAATTTGAGGGGGTATCTCCTGTTTACTTCATGATCCCCTACAATTGGGCTTCTTTCCCACCAGTTTTCTGATTTGCCTGAAATAATGTAGTTGTTGAACTGGTTGCATCCTAATGTTTATTCCAGATCTTTTTCTTCCTTGACCTTGGGACAGTAGCATGATGTAGTCATGAAAGCATTCATCTCACTGTTGCTTTTACTGATGGTGTGTGCAGATAATGAAGCATTTGAAAGAGAGCAGGAGTAAATACATGAAGGTGCTGGTATTCCTACCTGATGGCCTGGTTTCACTTTATTCTTGTGGCATATAGAATGTGGAGTCATTTGCTGACAGTGAAGGAGCAGGAGTGGGTAAGGGAGCTTTTGAAAGAGTGGAGATTCAAAACCTTTGTGGGTAATGGGCCAGGGGCTCCCCAGAAACTCAGAAGAATGGGGGTAGGGGGACGGGTTTGAAGGCTCAGGCTTTCTCATCCTCTGTGGATAGAGGTCACATCAGAAGGTTTTTGCCTTCTCTTTAATATCTAAAATACTTAGACACCTCCTATGATTTCTGACTGGCTCTGTGAATTTTGCTACTGATTTTAAAAAAATAAGTTGGTTTATTTTGTTTTGTTTCCTTTTTTTTTTTTTTTTTTTTCTGAGACGGAGTCTCGATCTGTCACCCAGGCTGGAGTGCGATGGCACTATCTCAGCCCACTGCAACCTCTGCCTCCCCAGGTTCAAGTGATTCTCATGCCTCAGCCTCCTGAGTAGCTGGGATTACAGGCGTGCACCACCACGCCTGGCCTATTTTTGTATTTTTAGGAGATATGGGTGTCATCATGATGGTTAGACTGGTCTCAAACTCCTCAACTCAAGCAGTTCTCCCGCCTCGGCCTCCCGAAGTGCTGGGATTAGTGGTATGAGCCACTGTACCCTGCCTGTTTTCTTTTCAACACAGAAAGAACTAGTAGAAAACAAAAGGTCTGCCCTAACTGTACTCCCTTAGAGATCACCTTATTCATGATATGGTATATATTTCTTGAGATACTTTTTTTCATTTTTAAACAAAAATACTTATGTATCTTGTTTGGAACAATAGATGACATAACTTACTTCCTGTAGGTATAGAGCAAAATATGTTTAAACGTATGGATATATCCTAATTTAAACTATTACTCTATTTTTGAACGTGTCATTGTTTCCTGCTTCTTACTATTATAAGGCAGTCCATGACAGACATATTTATAGCTAAATCTTGGCATACATCTGTGGTAACTTCGTTAAGATAAACTTAGCAATGAGATTACTGACTTAAAGGGAATATGACATTCTAACGTTTGTCTTTTTTTCTTTGCATTTGCTGGTCAAAACAGAGAAATTCTCTTTCTCTTTCTTTTTTTTTGTTTTTTTTTTGTTTTTTTTTAATAACAAAGCCTAATTTTCCTGCAAAAAAGTGCTACCAATTTACCACCTTTATTCTAGTTCCCTATAGTCTTCCCCAGCAAAGTGTTAGATTTGGGGGGGAGTCATTGAGGGTGAAAAAAAAATGGCATCTCATTATTTTATTTTGCAAAATCTTTGAATAGTTAAAGACTGAGAATATTTCTTTTTTTCTTGGTCAGCCAGCAGGTGTCAGACTTTATCAGGCCACTGCTCTGTCCCCAGATTTTTGCTGCCTTTATCATCTTCCTGTTGACTTAGTAAGAAACCATATTAGCCACCTAAGTGTTGGCACTCTGAAAGCACACAGCACTTATCTCGCGGATACAGGCTACACCCTTAGTTTGCCTAATGGATGCATGGGGCCAGGCAGATTGGCCTTTCCCGTGGGAACTCATGAACTGGAGAAACCCACTCTGCCATGCAAGTATTTGAATGATTGCTGGATTGATCAGTCCTGGGGATAAGCAACACTTCTTTTCAGCTTCATGAAACTCTAAAGCCACCTATGAATTTTAGCAGGATCTCAGGCAGGAACAGTCTTACTGAGAATGATTTGTTTCTTTTCCTGTCTGTTCCTGCCAGTCTCTTTTCTGAACTTGGGCCAGTATTTCCCTGGCTTTGTTAATAAAGATTTTCTGTGCAACATGTTGGTTAGTTGGTTCCTGAGGTTTAAAAGCAGAATTTTCATATTCCCTAGTAGTTACTCACTGAATTTGCTGTGAATTTACAACCAAAAAGCTTGATCAGGGATCATCACAATTAAAACTGAATAGTATCATGAAGATATTGTCAGTTGCATTCCATTTCTCAGGGAGTACCCGCACCAATCAGCACTGAGTATAGTTCTTGCTTTTTGCAGTATCAGTGAAATTTAGAGATAGATGCCTATTGTATATTCAAGAATTTATATTATTATTCAGCCGCAAAAATTAATGAAATGAAATACTGATATATACTTAAAACGTGGATAAACCTTAAAAACATTCCACTAAGAAGTCAGGTGCTCTTCCTGCCTTAGTAAAAAAGAAAGAAAAAAAAGAAGTCAGGCACCCAAGATCGGATATTATATGATTCTGTTTATATGATGTGTCCGAAATAGGAAAATCTATAGAGGCAGAAAGCAGATTAATGGTTGCCAAGGTCTGAGGGAGAGGAAATGGGAGTGACTGCTGAACAGGTACAGGGTTTCTTTTTCGGGCGATGGAAATGTTCTGGAGGTATATGGTGGTTATGGTTTCATGTCATTGTGAACATACTAAAAATCACTGAAGTATATACTTTATAACAGTTTAAATGGTGAATTTTATTTATTTTCTTTTACTTGAGACAGGATTTTGCTGTCGCCCAGGCTGGAGTGCAGTGGCACACTCTCGGCTCACTACAACCTCTGCCTCCCTGGTTCAAGTAATCCTCCTGCCTCAGCTTCCTGAGTAGCTAGGCTTACAGGCATGCACCACCATGCCTGACTAATTTTTGTATTTTTGGTAGACATGGGATTTCACCATCATGGCCAGGCTGGTCTCAAACTCCTCATCTCAAGCAGTTCACCCACTTCGGCTTCCCAAAGTGCTGGGATTACAGGCATGAGCCACTGCACTCAGTCTTGTGAATTTTATGTTAACTTTATCTCAACTTAAAAAAAAAAGTGCAGAGCTACCAGGCACTTCTGTGGCACCATTAGGAAGCAGTGTCCGGAACACTCTCTGTAGGACAGCTTCTGATTCTGAATTGTTCTGTCAGTTTCTACAGCAGTAGTTACTGCCTGAAGAGGAGTTCTGTCCTCCTGTTCATCACTCTATTCATACTAATCTTCCGCTTCCCGATTCCTTGGGATACAATTCCTGGGTTAATTCATGCCCTTGGGTTCTACCATTGTCCCCATACATAGTCCAGGAGTTCAGGATTACAATGAGCTATGATTGCACCACTGCACTCCAGCCTGGGTGGCAGAGCAATTCCCTGTCTCTAAAAAAGAAAGAAAAAGTTATATAAGACAAGAAAAATATACGAAAGTCTATATACATAGCTAGGAGTGGTGGCTCATGCCTGTAATCCCAGCACTTTGGGAGGCTAAGGCAGGAAGATCACTTGAGGTCAGGCGTTCCAAATCAGCCTTGCTGACATGGTAAAACCCTGTCTCTACTAAAATTACAAAAATTAGCCAGGTGTGGTGGCAGGTGCCTGTAATCCCAGCTACTTGAGGCTGAGGCAAGGGAATCGCTTGAACCCAAGAGGTGGAGGTTGCAGTGAGCCTAGATCATGCCATTGCACTCCAGCCTGGGCAACAGAACAAGACTCTGTCACAAAAAAAAAAAAAAAAAAAAAGAAAGAAAGAAAAAAAGAAAAGAAAAAGAAATATAGCACTTAGACAGGCTCGGTGGCTCACGCCGGTAATCCCAGCACTTTGGGACCAGGGTGGATTGGCCGTGGTGGCGTATGCCTATAGACCTAGCTTCTCAGGAGGCTGAGGCAGGAGACTTGCATAAGCCCAGGAGGCAGAGGTTGCAGTAAGGGTAGATCACACTGCTGCACTCCAACTTGGGCAACAGAGTGAGACTCTCTCAAAAAAAAAAAAAGAAAAGAAAAAAGAAATACAGCACTTAAAGCAGTTTCATGCTGGAACATGACTAGGTAGAATAATCATAGACCCAAATACATCCAAGGATTTAGTATGTATTGAAAGTATCATTTAAGATTAGTGGAGAAACATGATTGATTCAAAAAATGTTGGATAACTGGGTGACCATTTAAAAAAATGTAAGTGTGGCTCCCCTACCTCACTTTCCTTTGCTAAGTAAATCCAGGTGGATCATAAATTTAAACATAAAAATGCAACTGTAGAAGTACTCTACTTAAATTTGAAATTAAAAATAATTTCTGACTGGGTGCAGTAGCTGACCCCTATAATGCCAACACTTTGCGGGGCTGAGGCGGGTGGATCACTTACAGCCAGGAGTTTGAGACCAGCCTGACCAACCTGGTGAAACACCATCTCTGCTAAAAATAAAAAAACTGGCCAGGCATGGTGGTGTGTGCCTATAGCCCCAGCTACTCAGAAGGCTGAGGCAGGAGAATTCCTTGGATTCAGGAGGCAGAAGTTGCAGTGAGCTGAGATCATGGTAGATCACACTGCTGCACTCCAACCTGGGCAACACAAGAGGAGACTCCATCTCAGAAAACAAACAAATAAACAAAAAAACTCTGGCAAATCCCAGAGTTTTTTTGTTTTTTGTTTTGTTTTGTTTTTTTGAAACAGAGTTTTGCTCTTGTTGCCCAGGCTGGAATGCAATGGCATGATCTCAGCTCACCACAACCTCCACCTCCTGGGTTCAAGCGATTCTTCTGCCTCAGCCTTCCAAGTAGTTAGGATTACAGGCATGCACCACCACACCCATCTAGGGTTCTCCATGTTTGTCAGGCCAGTCTCAAATTTCTGACCTCAGGTGATCTACCTGCCTCAGCCTCCCAAAGTGCTGGGATTACAGGCATGGGCCACCATGCTGGTGTGCTATTTTTTTTTTTTTTAAAAAAAGATTCATGAATTTAACGAAAATTTCTCTATATAGTTGTTTTAATTTTAGAGATGGGATCTTGCCATGTTGGCCAGGCTGGTCTTGAACTCCTGGGCTCAAGTGATCTGCCTGTCTAGGCCTCCCAGAGTACTGGGATCATAGGCATAGTCTTGAACTCCTGGGCTCAAGGGATCTGCCTGCCTAGGCCTCCCAAAGTACTGGAATTATAGGCATGAGCCACCGTGCCTGGCCCCTACATAGTTTTTCTTTACAGAATAATGACAAATACAGAAACACAGTTTCAGTCAACATAGTAATATTCAATTCAGCCAATAATCATGCTTGGGTACCTAAATAATTGGGTAAAAGACTGGAGGAACAGGATTTTTACAGAATTTCAAAAGTATTTCCCCACTGATTACTAATTAAAAGCAAAGGGAAAGAGACTCTTAGAGTGTAAAAAACTAGTACATACTATCCTAATTAAATGATTAAAGTTATCGTCAGTGATGGACAAACTCAATCTCTGCCTTTTGATGTGATGCATCGAAAAGGGCCATGTCACCTAAGTAATATTTCTACCAGAAATATTTACCTGAGTCTCAGCATGAGAAAACAATCAGACAAATCCACATTGAAAGATGTGTAAAAGTGCTGGCCTGGATTCTTCTAAGAGCCAGATGTCATGAAAAAACAAGGCTAGACAGATCACTTAATAAAGACCAAACAGACATCCCAACTGCAATGTATGATCCTCAACTGGATCCTGGAAGCCTAAAAAACAAAGACAGCCAGGCCCACAGGCTCACGCCTATACTCCCAACACTTTGGGAAGCCGAGGTGGGTGGATCACTTGAGGCCAGGAGATCAAGACCAGCCTGGCCAACATGGTGAAACCCTGTCACTACTGAAAATACAAAAAAATAACCAGATGCGGTGGCATGTACCTGTATTTCCAGCTACTTGGGAGGCTGAAGCAGAAGAATCTCTTGAACTTATCTCATGCCTATAATCCCAGCACTGTGTGAGATCAGTGCGGGTGGATCACCTGAGGTCAGGAGTTCAAGACCAGCCTGGCCAACATGGTGAAATCCCTTCTACTAAAAATACAAAAATTAGCTGGGCACAGTGGCTCACGCCTGTAATCTCAACACTTTGGGAGGCCAAGGCAGGCACATCACATGAGGTCAGGAGTTCAGGACCAGCCTGTTCAGCATGTGTGAACCATCTCTACTAAAAATGCAAAATATAAAAATTAGCCCAGTGTGGTGGTGCACACCTGTAATCTCAGCTACTCAGGAGGCTGAGACAAGAGAATTGCTTGAACCCAGGAGGTGGAGGTTGTGGTGAACCAAGATCACGTCACTGCACTCCAGCCTGGGCAACAGAGCAAGACTCCATCTCAAAAATAATAATAATAATAATACAAAAATTAGCTGATCATAGTGGTGCACACCTGTAATCCCAGCTACTTGGGAGGCTGAGGCAGGAGAATCACTTGAGCCCAGGAGGCAGAGGTTACAGTGAGCCAAGATCGCGCCACTGCACTCCAGCCTGGCGACAGAACGAGACTCTGTCTCACAAAAAAAAAGAAAAAGAAAATTCCTCAGATATTATTGTTCTGTTACTCATCAGCCTATAAATAATAAGAGGTCTTAAGTATATAAAATATGGAATGCCAGGAGTACGTAGTTCCAACAGGAGCAGGTACCATTACGCTGAAGGAAGAATGCAGAGAGAAGAGAAGGACATGCACACCTCACCTGCTGCAGTGCCTTTTCCTTTCGGGGGCTCAGAGCTGTGCTGTATCTTGTTTGCTGTACTGTTCCAGGCAGACAATCAGTATCTTATGATCTTCTTTCTACTCTTTTTTTTTTAAGAATAACTGCACAAAGACTTGCCCACCTGAATAAGTGCTTGATGAACTTTAAGCTAGGGAATTTCAGCTATCAGAAAAAGCCTCTGAAATTGGGAGAGCTTCAAGGAAACCACTTCACTGTTGTTCTCAGGTAAAGACCTGCAGTTCGGAATGTAGACCAGAGGGTCTGGCCAGGGCATTGTGCGTCTGTTACTCATCATTGGTCATAAGGTCCTGGTGAGCTGGTACTAACAGGAGTGGCAGCAAGGGAGGGTAGGGCAGGCCTGGCAGGTCTGGGAGAGCAAATACAGACACCTTGCCCCTTGAAAACCTAGCGCAGCTTTTGGAAGGACGTCGTTTTCTTCAAATACTGTGGTAAAAGACACTGAGCCAATGATTCCACTTAAGACAAAGCTCCTAGAATAGGCAAATCCATAGACATAGAAAGTAGAATAGTGGTTACTGGGGAAAGGGGTAGGAGTAATGGAAAGTTACTGTTTAGTGGGTACAGAATTTCATTTTGGGAACATGAAAAAATTTGGAAAGTAGATAGTGGTGAAGGTTGCCCAACATTGTGAATGTAGTTAACCCATTTATGCCTGGTGTTCCATTATTGGAATGCCGAGCATGTAGGAGTTATTTATATCCTACTGCTCAAGATCATCCCCAAGGTCTGATTGCAAAAATTCAAAAAATTACAACCTCCAGCATAAATGGGTTAATACCACCAAATTGCACACTTAAAAATGGCTAAAATGGTAAATTACATTATAAATCACTTGCCACAACTTAAAAAAAGAAAGAGCCCTCAGGAGGTAGAGAGAAAGCTGCAGGGAGGGGAGTGAGCGAAAGACTCAGAAGCCACACTGTAGTCATTTATGATCTGCCTTCCTGAGCGTTTGACTTTTTTTCTCTGGATAATTTGGGTCCCTATAGAAATATAACAGGAACTGATGACCAAGTACAGCAGGCTATGAACTCTCTCAAGGAGATTGGATTTATTAACTACTATGGAATGCAAAGATTTGGAACCACATCTGTCCCTACGTATCAGGTTGGAAGGTTGGTATTGAATTTCTTTTATCAAAAAGAGCTTTTTCATAAAAGAAGCAGAATTTGTTGGTGATGGCATTTTTAATTATTTCTACGTTCTCTCATGTCTGGGGTAAATGAATCACAGTCTTATAATTTTTGTTTTAAGATAATGCATGCACAAGGTAAAAAATCAGAGTTCAAAAGAATATGACTTGAAAATTGAGCTTTCCTACCACTCTTGGTAACTCATCCAGGGGATCTATTTTTATTTTTATTTTTATTATTTGAGACAGAGTCTTGCTCTGTTGATGAGGCTGAAGTGCAGTGGTGCGACGTCAGCTCACTGCAACCTCCGCCTCCCAGGTTCAAGCAGTTTGCCTGCCTCAGCCTCCTGAGTAGCTGGGATTACAGGCTCCTGCCACCACACCCAGGTAACTTTTTTGTATTTTTAGTAATGACACGGTTTCACCATGGGGCCAGGCTGGTCTCAAACTCCTGACCTCGAATGATCTACCCACCTCAGCCTCCCAAAGTACTGGAATTAACAGGTGTGAGCCACTGTGCCCGGCCCTATTTTTATTTTTATTTTTATTTTTTAACAGGTAAGTCTTGGCTCAGTAAGTGATTCAACAGTAATCAGTTGGGTAACTCAGACCCAAAGTAGTCCCACAGAGATGATACATTTTATGGTCTATGTTAACAAGTTTATTAAATTTGATATGCCCTTTTCTCTTAATTTTATTTATTTTTTAATTTTTATTTTTTGAGATGACGTCTCGCTCTGTTACCCAGGCTGCAGTGAGTAGTGGCGCCATCTCGGCTTACTGCAACCTCCGCCTCCTGGGTTCAGGTGATTCTTCTGCCTCAGCCTCCCAAGTAGCGGAGACTACAGGCATGCACCACGATGCCCAGCTGATTTTTGTATTTTTAGTAGAGGCGAGGTTTCGCCATGTTGGCCAAACTGATCTCAGACTCCTGACCTCCAGTGATCTGCCCCCCTTGGCCTCCCTAAGTGGGAGGTGTAAGCCACTGTGCCTGGCCCCTTCCCTCACTCTTTAAGGAAAGTAATAAAGGATAAAATTAGTGACATGGAATTTAAGAACTCTGATTTACTTTTAAACTAATAAGAACCCCTCTAGACTAAGCTACAGTGGGAATCCCCTACTCTTTAAGGAAAGTAATGAAGATTAAAATTAGTGACATGGAATTTAAGAACTCTGATTTACTTTAAAACTAATAAGAATCCCTCTAAGCTACAATGGGAATCCCATCAATAAATAATTGGGTTCATAAATGTACTTCTGGAATCCTGTTGCTCAGCAGAGACTGTGTTACATAAACTAGTTATTCAGTTAGAACTGTAGTAGTTACAAGTTGGAAATGATTTGAGTGTTCATGTTCTTCCTTGTGTTTCAGACCCTTCAGGTTAGCAAACCTAGGCTTTAGAGAGGGCTGCCTGAACTCATTAGTTGATTGGTTGTAGTTTGGAAATAGAGTGTTCCTAGCTTCCAGTCCATTGTTTTAGCAGCTATGTGAAGTTGCATTCGTTTTTGTGATTTTAAAAGTGCAAAATGATAAAAATCTATATTTCCGCTGCCTCTTTGAGGCAGTATTGAGAAGATGAAAAAGCTCAGATAAAATCAGACTTGAGTTCTGAGCCTCAAATTACTCATCTGTAGAATGGAGATGATAATACCAATTCAGAAGGTGATGAAAATGAAGTGAAATGATGTTGAGGCCACATCTATTTTTATGCCTAGAATATAGTGAGTGCTAATATGTTTTCAACCTTGCTAATGGTCAGAGGGCATTGACAAAAACAATAAAAATGTGAATTGTATTATGGGACAGAATATTTAAGGGAGGGCTGTATCAACTTATAAATTTGTCATTAATTTGGCAGAAGGACAGCCATGGAACCCTATACATTTTGTACTTCAAAGATAGTGTAAATAAACGTAAATAACTAAAATGAGATCAAATTTATCCCACAACAAAAATTCCATAGCATGCCCAAAGGTCAGTACTGTCAGCTCAGAATTCCAAATCATTCGTTTTTACATAAGAATATCTCCTGCTTTCAAAGAAACCCACTGTTAACACCACAGAATTTCCTGAAGGCAAAAACAGACTCTCAGTTTATGTTGTGTAGTAGAAAAATGACTTGTATCCAAAATATTAAAAGCTCTTACAACTCAAGAACAGAAAGACAGCCCATTCTAAAACTTGGCAAAGGGTCTGAATAGACCTTTTTTTAAATAACATAAACAAATGGCCAATAAGCACCCAAAAAAGATGCTTATCATCACTAATCTTTAAGAAATGCAAATCAACACCACAGTGAGATGCCACTTCATACCTACCAGGATGGCTGAAATAAAAAAGACAGAGAATAACAAGTGTTGGTGAGGACTGGAGAAATTGGAACTCCTGTACATTCCTGTATATACCCAAAAGAAATGACAGTAGGTACTCACCAGATATTTGTACACGCATGTTTGTAATAGCACCATTCACAATAGCCAAAAGGTAGGAGCAACCCAAGTGTTGATCCAAACAAAATGTGGCACATACATACAATGGAATATGTAAGCCTTTAAAAGGAGGGATTTTGTTTGTTTGTTTGCTTTTTGTTTTTTTGAGATGAAGTCTTGCTCTGTTGCCCAGGCTGGAGTGCGGTAGCATAATCTTGGCTCACTACAACCTCCACCTCCCAGGCTTGAGTAATTCAAAAGGAGGGAAATTTTCATACATGCTCTCACATGGAAAGGCCTTGGAAACTTCATGTTACCTGACATAAGCCAGTAACAAAAGGACAAATATGGTACGATTTCTCTTACGTGAGGTTCCTAGAGTAGTCAAAGCCATAGACAGAAAGTGGAATGGTGGCTGCCAGGGGTTAGGGGGATGCGTAGATAGGGAGTTTTTGAGTTTCAATTGAGAAGATTGAAAAGTTCTGGAGGTGGACAGTGGTGATGATTGCCCCAACAATGTAAATGTGCGTAATGCCACAGAACTGTACACTAAAAAATCGCCAGAAGGCCAGGCGTGGTGGCTCACGCCTGTAATCCAAGCACTTTGGAGGCCAAGTCGGGCGGATCACCTGAGGTCAGGAGTTCAAGACCAGCCTGACCAACATGGTGAAACCCTGTCTTAAAATTAAAAAAAACTTTTGCTGCCCATGAACACCGCCGAAGAAGCATCGTTAAAGTCTCTCTTCTCCCTGCGATCATGTCTAAGTCAGTCTCCTAAAGAGCCGGAACAGCTGAGGAAGCTCTTCATTGGAGGGTTCCGCTTTGAAACAATTGATGAGAGCCTCAGGAGGCATTTTGAGCAATGGGAAACGCTCACAGACTGTGTGGTAATGAGAGATCCAAACACCAAGCGCTCCAGGGGCTTTGGGTTCGTCACATCTGCAACTGTGGAGGAGGTGGATGCAGCCACGAATGCAAGGCCACACAAAGTGGATGGAAGAGTTGTGGAACCAAAGAGAGCTGTCTCAAGAGAAGATTCTCAAACACCAGGTGCCCACTTAACTGAAAAAAAAATTCGTTGATGGCATTAAAGAAGACACTGAAGAACATCACCTAAGAGATTATTTTGAACAGTATGGAAAAATTGAAGTGATTGAAATCATGACTGACAGAGGCAGTGGCAAGAAAAGGGATTTTGCTTTTGTAACCTTTGATGACCATGACTCTGTGGATAAGATTGTCATTCAGAAATACCATACTGTGAATGGCCACAACTGTGAAGTTAGGAAAGCCCCATCAAAGCAAGAGAGAGATAGTGCTTCATCCAGCCAAAGAGGTCGAAGTGGTTCTGGAAACTTTGGTGGTGGTCGTGGATGTGGTTTCAGTGGGAATAACAACTTTGGTTGTGGAGGAAACTTAAGTGGTCATGGTGGCTTTGGTGGCTTCTGTGGTGGTGGTGGATATGGTGGCAGTGGGGATGGCTGTAATGGATTTGGTGTAATGATGGAGCCAATTTTGGAGGTGGTGGAAGCTACAATGATTTTGGCAGTTATAACAGTCAGTCTTCAAATTTTGGACCCATGAAGGGAGGAAACTTTGGAGGCAGAAGCTCTGGCCCCTATGGTGGTGTTGGCCAATATTTTGCCAAACCACAAAACCAAGGTGGCTATGGTAGTTCCAGTAGCAGTAGTAGCTATGGCAGTGGCAGGAGATTTTAATTAGGAAACAAAGCTTAGCAGGAGAGCAGAGCCAGAGAAGTGACAGGGAAGCTACAGGTTACAACAGATTTGTGAACTCAGCCAAGCACAGTGGTGGCAGGGCCTAGCTGCTACAAAGAAGACATGATTTAGACAAATACTCATGTGTATGGGCAAAAAACTCGAGGACTGTATTTGTGACTAATTGTGTAACAGGTTATTTTAGTTTCTGTTCTGTGGAAAGTGTAAAGCATTCCAACAAAGGGTTTTAATGTAGATTTTTTTCTTTTTCTTTTTCTTTTTTTTTTTTTTTGCACCCATGCT
>PVKV010023476.1:0-14058 GCA_004027835.1 Alouatta palliata | reverse complement strand
TACAGTATATGGTGGCATCTTAAAGATGTTGAAAAGTCCTTCAGTTAAGAAATAGTTTAGGGCCGGACGCAGTGGCTCCTACCTGTAATCCCAGCGCTTTGGGAGGCCAAGGCAGGTGGATCACAAGGACAGGAGATCAAGACATCCTAGCCAGCATGGTGAAACCCCACTAAAAATACAAGTTAGCTGGGCGTGATACAGTAGGCTCAGCTACTCAGGAGGCTGAGGCAGGAGAATCGCTTGAACCAGGGAGGTGGAGATTGCAGTGAGATTGCACCATGCACCACTGCACTCTAGCCTGGGCAACAGAGAGAGACTCTGTCTAAAAAAAAAAAAGAAGCTGTTTATTATATCAGGTGGTGGCAAAGGGTTTTCTATAAAGGAACGGTTAGTTAATATTTCAGGCTTTGTGGGTCATTTAATGTTTGTTGCAGGTACTGAGCTCTGGATTTATACTGCAAAAGCATCCATGGACAGTGTGCAAATCAATGAGCATGGCTGTTTTCCAGTAAAACTACAGAATTAAGTGGACAACCAGATTAGGCCTGCAGGCTGTAATTGATACTTAACAATTTTCTGTTTGCTTGTTTTTTGTTTTTGTTTTTGAGTCGAAGTCTCACTCTTTCGCCCAGGCTGGAGTGCAATGGTGAGATCTGGGCTCACTGCAACCTCCACCTCCCGGGTTCAAGCGATTCTCCTGCCTCAGCCTCCCGAGTAGATAGGACTACAGGCACGTGCCACCATGCCCGGCTAATTTTTTTGTATTTCTAGTAGAAATAGGGTTTCACCACGTTAGCCGGGATGGTCTCGATTTTCTCATCTCATGATCCATCCGCCTCAGCCTCCCAAAGTGCTGGGATTACAGGCATGAACCACCACACCCAGCCTAACCAAGGTTTTTTAGTGTAAAAATCTATGTCTATTATATCTGGCAGACTAGTGCCTAGTACCAGCTAGTACTCTACTCTTTTTGTCAATATTGTCTAAAGGATTATCCAAGTAAATAATTTATCACCCCAGGACTGATCTAAAGACTGATTTAACATGGCTTGTTCCAGGACTGTGAGGATGGCCAGCAATAGGAAATCTGTTGATGTAATTACATTATCGGATTGAAAATCCATATGATGTCATCGATATATACCAAATAGCATTTTAGACAGTTTAATATCCAGAAATGGCCCCATTATGTAACTTAAATATGAAAATGAAGAAACATAATTAATGGGAAAAATAGAAAAATTTATAGATGGGGATTCCTATGTTCTTTTGATAGAGAAAGGTCTTGCTAAGTAAGACTCCAAGACCAGAAATCTTAGAGGAAAAAAATTTTCAGCCAGGCGCGGTGGCTCACGCCTGTAATCCCAGCACTTTGGGAGGCCGAGGCGGGTGGATCACGAGGTCAAGAGGTCGAGACCATCCTGGTCAACATGGTGAAACCCCGTCTCTACTAAAAATACAAAAATTAGCTGGGCATGGTGGCACGTGCCTGTAGTCCCAGCTACTCGGGAGGCCGAGGCAGGAGAATTGCTGGAACCCAGGAGGCGGAGGTTGCGGTGAGCCGAGATCGCGCCATTGCACTCCAGCCTGGGTAACAAGAGTGAAACTCTGCCTCCAAAAAAAAAAAAAAGGAAAAAAATTTTCAGATATAATACATAAAATACAATTTCTGCGCAACAATAATATAGTAAAAGATAAAGGAAGAATTACACTTACAGATTCACCAAAAAGGTAAAAAATATACTCTAAAGTGTTAACAGTGCTTCATTTCTTAGAGATTCAGTAACATGTAACCTGTCTTATATACCGTTCAGTTTTTTAAAAGCATATATAGGCCAGGCATGGTGGCTCATGCCTGTAATCCCAGCACTTTGGGAGGCCGATGTGGCAGATCACTTGAGGCTAGGAGTTTGAGAGCAGCCTGGCCAACATAGTGAAACCTCGTCTCTACTAAAAATACAAAAATTGGCTGGGCACGGTGGTTCATGCCTGTAATCCCAGCACTTTGGGAGGCCGATGTGGGTGGATCACTTGAGGCCAGGAGTTTAAGACCAGCCTGGCCAACATGGTGAAACCCCTTCTCTACTAAAAATAAAAATTGGCTGGATATGGTGGCCCAAGCCTATAATCCCAGCTACTTGGGAGGCTGAGGCACAAGAATCGCTTGAACCTGAAAGGCAGAGGTTGCAGTGAGCTGAGATCATGCCAGTGCACTCCAACCTGGACAGAAGAGTGAGACTCTATCTCAAAAAATAAAAAATTAGCCAGGCATGGTGACTCATACCTGTAGTCCCAGCTACGCAGGAGGATGATGCAGAAGAATTGCTTAAGCCCAAGAGCCGAGGTTGCAGTGAGCCAAGATCGTGCCACTGCACTCTAGCCTAGAAGACAGAGGGAGACTATCTCAACAAATTAAAATTAAATTTTAAAAAAAGCATATATAAATTTTATAATCATCAGATATCAAGATATTTCCATTCTGACCAGAATAATATAGAAGAGCAAATTGTATTCTATTTGCCTAGATAATACCAAGAAGGTATTAACATGGAGAAATCAAACGAGTTTCACACAAAGTTTCAAACATGTTTTCACACATAAAGGCTTAACTGTGATTTATATAAATAATACCATGCGAGCTGGGCGTGGTGACTGGCGCCTCTAATCCTAGCACTTTGGGAGGCTGAGGCGGGTGGATCACAAGGTCAGGAGTTCAAGACCAGCCTGGCCAATATGGTGAAACCCCTCCTCTACCAAAAAAAAATACACAAAAATTAGCCAGGCATGGTGATGGGGGCCTGTAGTCTCAGCTACTCTGGAGGCTGAGGCAGGAGAATCGCTTGAACCCTGGAGGCGGAGGTTGCAGTGAGCCGAGATCGTGCCACTGCACTCCAGCCTGGGTAGCAGAGCGAGATTCCGTCTCAAAAATAAATAAATAAAAAACATGTGTAACTACTTAAAGCATGACTAGGTAGTATTTGTACTATTAACACATGTTTAAACTGAAATGATACTAAATGTTATGTGTAAGCATTATGTTTTCAATTTTATTCTCTTTTTTAAAAGTTCTTTTGGAACTTGAAGTCCTTTTACACTTGAAATCTGTATCATACTAGATTCTCTGCTTACCCTTAAGTTTAATAAGATAATGTAGGACCAGGCATTGACTCACGCCTGTAATCCCAACACTTCTTGACACTGAGGTGGGAAGATCACTTGAGCCCAGAATTTTAAGACAAATAGTGAGACCCCATCTCTACAATAAATTAAAAACTTAGCCAGGTATGTGCATGTGTAGTTCCCGCTACTATCAGGATGGCGGGAAAGCTGAGGTGAGAGAATTGCTTGAGCTTGGGAGGTCAAGGCTTCAGTGTATAGTTAAGGTGATTTGTTGACTCTTCAGAGATTTGTGCATATAAAGTTTATCTTCATGCAAAATTAAGTAAAATAAATGTTGTTTAATTTTAGAGCTATACTGCAGAATTCCTGGACAGAAGTCATGGATTTAATATTGAAACCCCGCTCTGGAGGTGAGAATAAAATTATGTTAAGAAAATAAATAGAATGTATGGCTAGGTATTCATGAAATTGCTTTGAATAAAAGCATTTGTGCAAATTGGGGTTGTTCTTTCAGTATTTTGTTTGTTTTTACAATAAAAGTATACATTTATGTAGATTTTTCAACAGTTTTATGTATGTATTTAAGATTTATAATTTGTACCCTATTTTAGCTTTTTTTTTTTTTTTTTTTGGAGACAGAGTTTCAGTCTCATTTCCCAGGTTGGGGTGCAATGCTACAACCTCGCCTCCTGGGTTCCAGTGATTCTCCTGCCTCAGCCTCCTGAGTAGCTGGGATTACAGGCATGTATCACCATACCCGACTAATTTTGTATTTTTAGTAGAGGTTGGGGTTTCACCATGTTGGCCAGCCTGGTCTCAAACTCATGACCTCAGGTGATCCACTCACCTTAGCCTCTTAGAGTGCAGAGATTACAGGTGTGAACCACCACTCCCGGCCTCTATTTTAGCTCTTTAGCTCGTTCAGTGTATTAATTCATAACAATAAATGCATTTAAAAAATAAACACATGTTTTTCTTCATTCACTTCTAAATATGAGTGTATATAAATCTAAAACATTTCACCTGTGGTTATTTTGTTAAAACATAGTGTAATAAAATATAAAAACTTGGTAAAAACACCTTGAGGTTTTGCAGTGTGAAGAATTAACCAAAAACTTTCCAGAAAGTATCTCTAAAATCACATTGAATGAAAAAAGATTTAATTACTGCTTTACTGATTGTCAAAATAATTATGCTCACTTTGGGTAACTCATTTGCAAACTATAAAAAGATGAAATTATCTAATTTTAAGGCAAGTACACATGCCAGTTAAACTTGACATTACAATGGAAAAAGAAAGAAGGAAAAAAGTACTAGCAACTTTTGGTCATGTTAAATCAGCTGTGATAATGAACAGTTAAATGGCTTTTACTGTTGACCAGAGGATGATAGCCTGTTGACAAAGCCAAATAGTTCTGTAAACTTTCTGCTTTTCCCATCTTTGCACTTCCTCAGATGAGTGGAAGCTCTAAACAGCACCTATATTGCAAATAGCATTTTCTAATTTTGTGTTCTCTGTGAACTGTACTTTTAGTTATGGAAGTCTGTCTATTGGGTAACTCATTTTAATCATAGTTTTTTTCCCCCTCAGCTGAAAAGGGCTACTTGGTTAAATGCAGAGAAGAATGGGCGAAGACCAAAGACCCAACTGCTGCCCTCAGAAAACTACCTGTCAAAAGGTGTGTGGAAGGGCAGCTGCTTCGAGGACTTTCAAAATATGGAATGAAGAATATAGTCTCTGCATTTGGCATAGTGAGTGCAATTTGTAAAGTCAGGCAATGGCTCAAGGTGTTTTAATGCTTTTTAAATTTCATCTTAAGGATTTTACTGAATTTTGAAAGAGCAGAAGGTAAATAAGGATCCTTAGGTGAATCGAGCTGTTTCACCTGAGTAATCTTTTCTCAGACCCTGAGTGGTGATGAGGGGGTGGATGCGGGCATTACTTATTGAGGGCACAAGAAAAGCATCAATGTGGAAAACATAATCTTCAGTGGAAATTCTGTTTAAATTAAGTCTCTTGGTATTGGAGAAATTCAGAATCTATTGTACAATTATTTCTTGATCATTCCATCGCCAGAACTGTAAACTGCCTTAGTGAAAGGATTGAACAGTAGGCAGTCTAAATAATTGCGTTTTAGTCTGGTTTCATCATGGTGATTCAGCAGTAGGTGGTACCATGCTAGCAAGTGTAACCCATACCAGTGTTTGGATATGTATAATCCAGGACATGTTAAAATTTAACTCTTAAACTAAGTCTTTTCCCAGATGCACAAAGAACAGAATTCTGAGTGCATGAAATTGTCAGTTCAATAATTTAGGTTCTGTCTTTCCTTGGCATTATGGGAGAAAAAGCACTGTTAGCTCAAAAATTGATGTGTAAATTTCTTGAGTTTGCAGACTGTGCCATTGATGTAAGGCATGCTTGTCTAACCTGCAGCCTGCAGGCTACATGCAGCCCAGGACGGCTCTGAATGCGGCCCCATACAAATTTATAAACTTTGCTGAAAGCATTATGGCCGAAGAAAAACAAAAAAAGATTAAAAAAAATTATGGCCGAGCATAGTACATCATACCTGTAATCCCATCAGTTTGGGAGGCTGAGGCGGGCAGATCCCTTGAGGCCAGGAGTTCGAGACCAGCCTGGCCAATGTGGCAAAACCTGTCTCTACTAAAAATACAAAATAGGCTGGAGCAGTGACTCATGCCTGTAATCCTGGCACTTTGGGAGTCCGAGGCAGGTGGATCACCTGAGGTCCAGAGTTCTAGACCAGCCTGGCCAGCATGGTGAAACCCCATCTATACTAAAAATACAAAAAATGCCAGGTACCTGTAATCCCAGGTTCTTGGGAGGCTGAGGCAGGAGAATAGCTTAAACCTGAGAGGCAGAGGTTGCAGTGAGCCAAGATCACGCCATTGCACTTCAGCCTGGACAACAAAGCGAGACTCTGTCTCAAAAAAAACAAAAAAAAAACGTTATCTAGACATGGTGGTGTGCATCCAGCTACTCAGAAGGCTATGGTGGGAGAATCACTTGAACCTGGGAGGCAGAAGTTGCAGTGAGCTGAGATAGTGTTACTGCATTCCAGCCGAGGTGACAGAGTGAGACCTTGTCTCAAAAAAAAAAAGAGAGAGAGAATGAGATTAAAGTAGAGGGGAAAAAATGAGAGATTAAAGTAGAAGAAAGAAAAGAAAAATGAGAGATTAAAGTAGAAGTTTTGGCTGGGCACAGTGGCTCATGCCTATAATCCCAGCACTTTGGGAGGCTGAGGCTGGTGGATTGCTTGAACCCAGGAGTTTGTGACCAGCCTGGGCAACATAGCAAAATCCTGTGCCTAGAAAAATACAAAAGACTAGCCAGGCATGGTGGTGCACACCTGTAGTCGCAGCTACTCAATAGGCTGAGGTGGGAGGATCACCTGAGCCTGGGAGTTTGAGGCTACAGTGAACCATGATCATGCCACTGCACTCAAGCCTGGGCGACAGAGTGAAAACCTGTCTCAAAAATAAATATAAATAAATAAATACAGTAGAAGTTTCTTATACTAGGATTATCACTGAACAAGCAAGGTAGAAAGTACGGCACTTTTTGGTTGGGCGTGGTGGCTCATGCCTGTAATCCCAGCACTTTGGGAGGCCAAGGTGGGCAGATCACCTGAGGTCAGGCGAGACCAGCCTGGCCAACATAGTGAAACCCTGTCTATACTAAAAATACAAAAATTAACCAGTCGTGGAGGTATGCCCCTATAATCCCAGCTACTCGGGAGGCTGAGGTGGGCAAATTGTTTGAACCTGGGAGGCGGAGGCTGCAGTGAGCCGAGATTGCACCACTGCACTCCAGTCTGGGCGATGGAGCGAGACCCTGTCTCAAAAAAAAAAAAAAGTACAACATTTTTTATATTCAGAATATGTTTTCTTGCCTATTTTCTTTCTTCCCTCCAGATACCCAGAAATAATCGCTTAATGTATATTCATAGCTACCAAAGCTACGTGTGGAATAATATGGTAAGCAAGAGGATAGAAGACTATGGGCTGAAACCTGTTCCAGGGGACCTTGTTCTCAAAGGAGGTAAAAAGGCAAATGTCTTTGTTATTCAACCAAGCTAGGGTTCAACCAAGTTAGTTGCCACTAGTGGCTTTAAAATCCAGCCTGGCTGCTAATTAAGAAAGAGAGATGTGACAAGACGTGGTCGCGCATGCCCATAATCTTAACACTTTGGGAGGTCAGGGTGTGTGGATCTGATGTCAGGAGGTGAGACCAACCTGGCCAATATGAAGAAACTTCTGCCTCTACTGAAAATACAAAAATTTAGCTGGATGTGGTGGTGTACGCCTGTAATCTCAGCTACATGGGAGGCTGAGGCAGGAGAATTCCTTGAACCCAGGAGGTGGACGTTGCAGTGAGCCGAGGCACTCCAGCCTGAGCGACACAGTGAGACTCTTATCTCAAAAAAAAAAAGAAACATGTCTAGTAACTTACATTGGTTAGTTTGTATCTGTGTCGTTAAAGAAATAATACACAACTGCTTGAGTAAGCACCTCGAGCTCCAACTTCTGACCTTAGGTGATCTGCCCACCTCAGCCTCCCAAACTGCTGGGATTACAGGCGTGAGCCACCAACCCCAGCCTGAGTAAGCACCTCTCTCTAGGCCTCCCTTTTCTCAACTCAGATAGGATTTGAACTAAATGATGGCTGAAATCTCTTTCGAAACTTTTATGTAGATCTAGCAAATAAGTACACCTCTGGATGTATCTTGTCAGCCAGGCATAAAGAGTTTCTTCAACTCAACACCAGACTGCCGCTGACTTTGCATGTGGGCTATGATAGAACGGGCGTTTAGTATATGCTGTACCCAAAATGTTCCCAAGGCAGTGCTAATATCCTGTCTGCCATGGAGGCTGTACTGTGTGCCAGGCCTTGGCACTAAGCCCTGTACCTGTGTCTTTTCATTTAAAGCCCCCAGTGTTCTGTGAAGTATTTTCTCTGTTTTTCAGATGAAGTTTAGTCACTTGCCCAAAGTTCCACAACTAGTTAAAACAGGAAAACCTGGGATTCAGAGTCCAGTCTGTTTGCTTCTGAACTCCATGTGTGTCTGGCATACTAGGCTACCATCTATTCGCCGAATACATAGTCTGCCCATCTGCAGGCAGACCCCATAAACCCACTAAGCTTCTAATTTTGTTCAGAAATTTTAAATTATTTTTCTTGATTTAACATGTTTTCCTCATGCCATGTTGATCACATTCAGTGTTTTTTAATATCCTGGGTGCTGCTGTGTTTTATTCTCTCAAGTAAACACTGTTGTGTTTTTTTTAATTGTTTATCTTTTTTTAGCAAAATGCATCCATTTATGATGCCATTGCAAATACGATTTTGTAGTATGATGGCTTTTCAAAATGTTCTATTGATTTTAAATAGTAGGCATTCCAAAAAAATGAGGATGCAGCTGAGAGGTAAATGTTTTTAAATTTTCATTGAAAATTTTACTTTAGATTGGGCACAGAAGCTCACACCTGTAATCCCAGTACTTTGCAGGGCCAGGGCAGGAGAATCACTTGAGCCCAGGAGTTGAAGACTAGCCAGGGCAACAAAGTAAGACCCATCTCCACAAAAAAATTTAAAAACTAGCCAGGCATGGTATCCTGCACTTACAGTCCCAGCTTCTCAGGAGGGAGAGGCAGTGGGATCACTTGAGCCCAGGAGATCGAGACTGCAGTGAACCTTAATCACACCACTGCACTCTAGCCTGAGTGATAGAGAAAGACCCTGTCTCAAAAAACATTTTTTTTTTTACTTTTTCTAAATCCTTGATTTTTACTTCTTCAGTAGAGTAGAAAAGATAGAAGGCTATGTTATCCAAACTTAATTTCTTTTTCTTTTTTTCTCTTTCCTTTGAGACAGGGTCTCACTCCAACCCCCAGGCTTGAGTGCAGTGGCACAATCACAGCTCACTGCAGCCTCAACCTCCCAGGCTCAGGTGACCCTGCTGCCTTAGCCTCCCAAGGAGCTGGGATTACAGGTGTCTGCCACCCAGCTGATTATTTTTTGTAGAGATGGGGTTTTGCTATGTTGTCTAGGCTGGTCTGGAACTTCTGAGCTCAAGCAATCCATCCACCTCAATATCCCGGAGTGCTGGGATTACAGGCGTGAGCCACTGCTCCTGGTCCCCGCTTAATTTCTTTAAGCTTTCTAGGCCACTGAATCTATATTCACTTGAACTTCTGACTTGCTTAGATGTGTATAATTTTAGAAGATTGACCTCATAAAAATGTTGCCTCTTTTCTTAATTTATTGTTCACTTGTGAATTTACAGCCACACCCACCTATATTGAGGAAGATGATGTTAATAATTACTCTATCCATGATGTGGTGATGCCTTTGCCTGGCTTCGATGTTATCTACCCAAAGCATAAAAGTAAGTTCCCGGTATGGGGAAAATAGTTAAAACAAGTTTAACATAATGAAGCTACTATTTCAACCATATATAAACTTTAGATATTTATGACAGTCTCCCAGAAAGGGATGCATTCACATGGATAATTTAAGAAACTCTACCTCCGAATCTAAAATAAAAGTTGAAATTATAAAATAAAATAAATAGGACAGGCGCGGTGGCTCACGCCTAATCCCAGGGCTTTGGGAGGCTGAGATGGGTGGATCACTTGAGCTCTGGAGTTCGAGACCAGCCTGGGCAACCTGGCAAAACCCATCTCTACTGAAAATACAAAAATTAGCTGGGCCTGGAGGTGCGCACCTGTGGTCCCAGCTGTTTGGGAGGCTGAGGTGGGAAGATGGCTTGAGCCTGGGAGGCATGGGTCGTGGTGAGCTGAAATCACGCCACTGCACTCCAGCCTGGGCAACAGAGTGAGACTCCGTCTCAAAAAAAAAAAAAGAAAAAAAAAAAAAAGCAGGGGCAGGGGGATTTGTTAGGGGAATTGACCCACTTGATTGTGGAGTTGAGAAGTCCCATGACAGGCCATCTGCAAATGGGAGAACTGGGAAAGCTGGTAGCATGGTTTAGTCCAAGTCTGAAGGCCTCAGAACAAGGGAAGCCAATGATGTAACTCAGTTGGAGGCCAAAGACTTGAGAACTTGGGGGATCAATGGTATAAGTCCCAGAATCCACAGGTCTGGGAACCTGGAGTTGACATCCAGAGACAGGTGAAGACGGGCATCTGGCTCTGGGACGGAGAGGGAGAGAATTCACCCTTCCTCTGCCTTTATGTTCTATCCAGGCCCGGAGACAACTGGAGATGTGCACCCACCTTGAGGGCAGATCTTCTCCACTCTGCCCACCAACTCACATGCCAGTCTCCTCTAGAAGCACCCTCACTGACACACCTGGCATAGTCTGGTCACTCTAATCAAATGCCTAGATTGCTCATTGCTTACTGAAACAGTGAAAATAAATTATGTTTTACTAGCTGCTGGAGTATCTCTTACCCCTGTCAGGCTGACACCCAAAATCAACCATCATAAGAAAGAAAACATTATTTTCGTCTTCTCTCTTAAACCTTTTGGGATCAGGAACTTGCTGGTACCAGTGAGAACATAAATTCAGCAAAGCCTTTGACAAAGCCGTCCATGAAAACTTTGTAGCCAGGATGGCCATTTGTAGACTGGATGGGTGATATTTCAGGTTTCTGGATATGTAATATTTGCATACCTGGCATCTGACAGTGCTTGATTTAGGGATCCCTGTTGTCCTTAGTGTGTAGTCAGGGACCCCGTTCTATCCAATATTTTTTATGAGTAACTTAAAGAAATTTGCTTGTTATATTTGCATGTTGTACAAAATAGTTAATTATATGAAAAATACGTATTTAAGAATTGCATAATATTCTATTGCAGTATTAATTTTTAAAACTGGATTTCATTGTATTTGCATTTATCCATCCAATAATTTATCCAATATGTATGACACCTCATATTCAGTGTCTTGTATTAGTACTGAATGAGTAGAAGGCTAGCAGAAGTTGTAATAGAGGGGCAAGTTTGCAATAAATAATTTAGTAAGATGTTAAAAAAAAACTGCAGAAGGCATTTAATAGGAATAAATGTAAATTCCCACTTTTATTCCCAGTGATCAAATGCTGATAGAAAAGGCCCAGTTTGATAGTAGTTTGTATAAAAAGTTTAAAATATCTGGCGTTTTGTTGTATATGAACCTGTTATCCTGGGGCAGATAAAAGGTTTGATGGGATATACAGAAATGTTAAAGGAGGGACAGCTGAGGGAAGCATCGTTTGGTATAGAGAAGATATGGCTGAAAGATGCAGTACTTATGACCATATGTGAAAGAGGACAGTTAATCCACTGTGTTCCAAAGCAGTCAACACAAGTTATAAGAAAATGGATTTCAGCTTGGAATAGGAAGAACTTTCTAATAATTGCATGCCTCACAAAGAAGTATTTCCCAAGCAAAGGCTGGAAAACCATCTATCTTGAGTGTTATAAAAAAGAGTCTACATCAGGTGCGCGGGTGAGCCAGATGGTTTTCCAAGGTCTCTTATTTTTATATGTTTATTTATAACTACCTCTTCCAGAGAGAGTTTGAAGCCTCTGTATATAGTGTCTTCCAACTCTCAGCCCATATAAAATGTAGTTTAGCAACTTCGGATGAAATGGCCTTTTGTAGTTGGCTCGGGAAGCTTACACCGCAGGTACCCAACTGGTTGCAAAAGTAACTTACAAATTGGCCAAACCAAAGCTGAATACACCTTCTAGTCCTAGTTACTGAGTCACTAAATATTGATTCCAGGGAACAGATTTGGATTATAAATTAAGGTGACTAATTTTATTAGGGCAGTCTAACTGAGCTTACATGTTACTCTATTTGTAATCTAGCTCAGGATAACTTGGCTGACAGGCTGCATTTCAGCTAGCTTTTTGTATTTTATATTAGTTCGAGAAGCCTACAGGGAAATGCTCACAGCTGACAATCTTGATATTGACAACATGAGACACAAAATCCGAGATTATTCCTTGTCAGGGGCCTACCGAAAGATCATTATTCGTCCTCAGAATGTTAGCTGGTGAGTAATCATCTAGAATGAAATAGAACTGAATTATCATATAAGTTGTAAACTCTTGCTTCACTTATATAGAGTCATGTACTGCACAAACAATTTTCAGTCAGTGATAGACTGCATACATGATGGTGGTCCTATAAGATTATAAAACCATATTTTTACTTATCTTTTTTTTTTTTTTTTTGAGATGGAATTTCACTCTTGTCACCCAGGCTGGGGTGCAGTGGCACAATCTCGGCTTGCTGCAGCTTCCACCTCAGCAGGTTCAAATTATTTTCCTGCCTCAGCCTCTGGAGTAGCTGAGCTTGTAGGCACCCCGCCACCACACCCAGATAATTTTTATATTTTTAGTAGAGGCAGGGTTTCACCATGTTGGCCAGGCTGGTCTAAAACTCCTGTCTCGGCCTCCCAAAGTGCTGGGATTACAGGCTTGAGCCACCATACCAGCCTTACCTTTTTTCTTTTCTCTTCTCTTTTCCTTTCTTTCTTTTTAATAGAGACAAGTTCTTTCTCTGTTGCACAGGCTGGAATGCAGTGCCATAATCATGGTTTACTGCAGCCTCAAATACCTGGGCTCAAGCAATCCTCCCACCTGGATTATGGGCGTGAACCACCATGCCCAGCCTGTGCCTTTTCTCTGTTTAGATGCATAAGTACTTACCATTGTGTTACAGTTGCTTTCAGTATTCGGTATAGTAACATGCTGTATAGGTTTGTAGTCTAGGGGCAATAGGCTATACTCTATACCCATGGTGTGTAGTGGGCTATACCATCTGTGTTTGTGTAAGTACATTCTTTGATGTTCACATGGTGATGAAATTGCCTGACAAGAGTTAGAACATGTCCCTGTTGTTAAGCAGTGCATGACTGTATTTTTCAGTGCTTAGAACCCAGCATATAAGTGTTTCATAAGTGTTAGTTATTATTGTTGTTATTACTGTTGTTACCGCTTCTGCTACTACGTATTTTTCAAGTCATCAAGAAGTAAATGGTGCTAAGCTGAGCATAGTGGCTCCTAAGTAATCCCAGAGAATGGAGAGGCTGAAGTGGGAGGATTGCTTGAGGTCAGGTGTTTGAGACGAGCCTGGGCAATAGAGAGACCCTGTCTCTAAAAAAAAGAAAAGAAATAAGGAAACTGTTTTGAATGTAAACAGTTATAGAAAGTGAATTCATTTACATTTTGTTGGCTTCACTGAATTATTGAAGTAATTTGTAGAGAGTGAACTTTTTTCCTATTTCTGAAAACTTTAGATTTGCTTAAAGAGCCACCCCTGAGCAAATTACCTTACTTAGAATTAGCTGTGAGTTCCAAACACTGCTCTCGTTGTTTTAACATCATGTTTCCAGAGAGGAAAGGATTACTTGTATTAGTTCATTTAAAAATATTTTATGGCTGGCCATGGTGGCTCACGTCTGTAATCCAAGCACTTTGGGAGGCCAAGGCAGGAGGATCACCTGAGGTGGGGAGTTCGAGACCAGCCTGACCAACATGGAAAAACCCCATCTCTACTAAAAATACAAAAGTAGCCGGGCATGGTGGCGCATACCTGTAATTCTAGCTACTTGGGAGGCTTAGGCAGGAGAATCGCTTGAACCTGGGAAGTGGAGGTTGCCATGAGTCAAGATCGAGCCATTGCACTCCAGCCTGGGCAACAAGAGTGAAACTCTATCTCAATTTAAAAAAAAAAAATTTAGGCCGGGCGCGGTGTCTCACGCCTGTAATCCCAGCACTTTGGGAGGCCGAGGCGGGTGGATCACAAGGTCAAGAGATCGAGACCATCCTGGTCAACATGGTGAAACCCCGTCTCTACTAAAAATACAAAAATTAGCAGGGCATGGTGGCACGTGCCTGTAGTCCCAGCTACGCGGGAGGCTGAGGCAGGAGAATTGCTTGAACCCGGGAGGCGG
>PVKV010023475.1:0-33261 GCA_004027835.1 Alouatta palliata | reverse complement strand
CATGGAATATTATGCAGCCATCAAAAACGATGAGTTTGCTTCCTTTGTAGGGACATGGATGAACCTGGAAGCCATCATTCTCAGCAAACTGACACAGGAACAGAAAACCAAACACCGCATATTCTCACTCATAGACGGGTGTTGAACAATGAGAACACATGGACACAGGGAGGGGAGCATCTCACACTGGGGTCTGTTGTGGGGAAAAAGGGGAGGGACAGCGGGGGGTGGGGAGTTGGGGAAGGATAGCATGGGGAGAAATAACAGATACAGATGATGGGGAGGAAGGCAGCAAATCACACTGCCATGTGTGTACCTATGCAACAATCTTGCATGTTCTTCACATGTACCCCCAAACCTAAAATGCAATAAAAAGTATATATTAAAAAAATTAAAAAAAAAAAATAAAAAATAATGATCAACAAATTAGAAATGAAAGGGAACTTTCTCAACCTGAGTGCATATCCTGAACACTCACAGCTAACATCATATGAATGCTAAAATAATGAATATTTTCATGCTATGATCAAGAAAAAGATAAAGATATTCTTGCCACTTATATTCCAAATTGTACTGGAGGTTCTAGGAAGGGTAATTAGGCAAAAAGTAAGTAAGTAAATAAATGGTATTCATACTGGTAATGAAGAAGTAAAATTATATTTATTGGCTGAACATGATGGCTCATGCCTGTAATTCCACCACTTTGGGAGGCTGAGGCAGGCATATCACTTACCTGGTGAAACCCCATGTCTAATAAAAGTACACAAATTAGCCGGGCATGGTGGTGAGTGTCTCTATTCCCAATTACTCCAGAGGCTCAAGCAGGAGAATCACTTGAACCTAGGAGTCTGAGGTTGCAGTGATCCGAGATGGTGCCACTGCACTCTAGCCTGGGTGACAGAGCAAGACTCCATCTCAAAATATATACATATATTTTTTCAGATAACATGATTTTGTACATAGAACATCCCAAGGAATGAACTAAAACTGTTAGAATAGACAATTTTAGCAATATTTAGGATACATATCAATATACAAAATCAGTTATATTTCTTTGCACTAGCATAAGGAATTCACATTTTAAGTTAACAAAAGCAATTTTTTTCACAATAGCATAAATAAAGATAAAATGTTTGAAATAAATTTAACAAAAGAAGTCAAGTTTATATACTTATACAACAATAATGTTCAAAAATTTAAGAAACTAAAAATAAATGGAAAAAATCTATATCAATGGATAAAAATACTCAATATCATTAAAATGATATTAATGATAAATAGCATTACTCCCCAAACTGATATACAAATTTAATGAAATTCTTATCATAATCCTGCACACTTTTTTTCTGACAGAATTTGAAGAGCTGATCCTAAAACTCATACATTTGAATATTTAACAAATTTGAACATTCAGCCCTCTTAAACATTCAACCTAGAACAGCCAAAACAATCTTGACAAAGAACAATGTTAGAAAACTCAATGTTTCCATTTTTAAATTACTCTAGAAGGTTGGCATAATACATGAATCCAAATTATGCCAGTTAAATATAAAGGTTATTTTAAACAAAAATCACTTAAAAACAGCAGATGCAAGAGGAGCATTCTAATTTTCCCTTTTCCCCCTGAACACAGGATATTAAAGACTACCATGTCAAAGATGCCTTCTCTGTAACTGGAGAACAAAAGAAAAAACATTATTCAACAGAGTCATAGCCAAGAGAATTTTGTAGAAACACATTTTGTTAAAATACTTCTTATCTTCCTTTACCTCTCCACATAATTTAGTTACTTTACCATGATCACCTCTCTTTATTCAATCTAGTATGAAAGCAATAAGGCTATTCTACTTATTTGGGCCTTTATTTCTTCATGAGGAAATGAGGGCTCCTGTGTCATGTAAAACTTTACATTTATATAAAGCATATATAATGTGCTTTATATAACACGTTTTGTATATTTATATTATGTTTTCTTTATAATTTATGTATGTATTATAAAAGTGTATACATATATACACACATACTTTTTTCTATTAATACATGTATGTCAATTTAATTTTAATTTTTCAGATTCAGACATAAACTCTGAAGGTAGAGGTAAAATTTTGCCTTCCTTACACTGTACATCTAATTAATCAAGATAATATGGTACTGGCATAAATATAGTTATATTAATCACTGAAGTAGAATTGAGATTTCAGCAATAAATCCATATATTTATAATCAATCGACATTCAGTAATAGTGCCAAGGCAATTGAGTTGGAGAAAGAATAATGCCTTAACAAATAGTGCTAAGTCAACTGTATGTCACATGAAAAAAAACAATTTTTGACTCCTACCTCACACTATACACAAAAATCAATTCAAAATCCAATATAAATCCAATATAAATCCAAATTTAAGGGTTAAAACATCAGATTATTATTAAAAAACATGAAATGATTGTTCTGATACTGAACCACTAATATCACACATTAATTGCAGAGCTTAATTTTTTACTTGTGTGTGTGTCTTACTATAATATGAGAATAAGTAGCATAATAAAAAATCTGTCACATCGAGTTTATGTTCACTTTACTGTAGATTTTTTCCATTGTAACATCTTTAGGTTTGTCTAATTTTCCTATTGTAAAAATAATCAACTTTGTCTGTAGTTCAATCAAAATAATATTAATACAAATTTAGGTTTTTACTTCTACTTAGGTTAGAAATTTTTCTAATGCTTCTTTTTGAAATGTGGTTAAGTTCTGCTGTTTATCGGATGATAGCTGCAGATGACAGGGCTCAAAGTGATCTGCAAATAATTTAATGTATGAATTTATCCTAATTTCGGCAAATATTCTGAAACTATTAAAAGATAGAAGTATATTTTTTGTTGCATACTTATTAATAACTTTGTGTAGGGAAAACACAAAACGTAAACATCATCTAAAATATACTCTGCCTGTTATACATTATAATTCATATCATAAAGCTTTTAAAGATATTTTAATGGCATGTCACAAATTCTACTCTCATGTTTCAAGTAGGCAAGCTTTATATAAGAGAGGAGGAGGGACAAGATTGGTAAAAGGGTTATATAAGTGTTAAACTTCAGAAATTAAGTTGTGGGTATCTCCAAGTAATATGGTTTGGCTGTGTCCCCATTCAAATCACAACTTCAATTGTATCTCCCAGAATTCCTATGTGTTGTGGGAGGAACCCAGCAAGGAGGTAATTGAACCATGGGGCTGGTCTTTCTCCATTCTATTCTCGTGATAGTGTGTAAGTCTCACGAGATCTGATGGGTTTTTCTGGAGTTTTCGCTTTTGCTTCTTCCTCATTCTGTCTTGCTGCAGCCACGTAAGAAGTGCCTTTTGGCTGGGCGCGGTGGCTCACACCTGTAATCCCAGCACTTTGGGAGGCCAAGACGGGATAATCATGAGGTCAAGAGATGAAGACCATCCTAGCCAAGATGGTGAAACCCAATCTCTACTAAAAATACAAAAATTAGCACGCGGTTGCATGCACCTGTAGTCCCAGCTACTCGGGAGGCTGAGGTGGGAGAACTGCTTGAACCCGGGAGGCGCAGGTTGCAGTGATCTGAGACAACCCCGTTACACTCCAGCCCAGGTGACCATCTCAAAAAAAAAAAGTGCCTTTTGCCTTCCGCCATGATTATGAGACCTCCCCAGTCATTTGGAACTGTAAGTCAAATTAAACAGCATTTTCTTTATGTCTTTATCAGTAGCGTATAAATGGACTAACACACTAAGTGTATAGAATTTGATCTCTTCTGTCATGATGGTTTTTGTGACAATGTGAGTGCAGATTCGTATACTTCTGAACTAGCTGAAAGAGACTTTGAATATATGCTCTTGCACAGATGTGAGGAACTGTTAACATTTAGCCTTAAAAACCCATTAGCCTAAGTTTAATATAAACTACAAATGCTCTACAGTGTTTCCTGCTCTGTATCAAAAATAAGAGTCCCAATGCAAGGTGCTCTAACAGTAAACAGCTCTGATAAAATTCTTGCAACAGTGAACAGCAGCTGACAGGAGTGTAGTCCAGAATGCAAATCAAACAGAAACTTGGATAAAAATGTGCCATTGCAACATGTATGCATGTTACACTTCCAGCTTGAGGAATAGATAGCAGCCACGCAAGGAAGAATGTTGCTCCTGACACCTGGCTACAACCAACCCAACACTCAGTATTGTTGTCTTGAAACTATGGGCCAGAGTGTGGCAAACCCAGTAGGAAAATGTTAACAAAGATGATCCACCAAATAATAACTAGCATTTCTCTGCATTTCCTTGTTAGTGTCTTTGAAACCACTATTTACATTCTCTCCTACTAATAACTATGTGACAGATTAGATCTACTTTGGAATGTCTTGGTTCAAACAGAATCTGAAGACTAGCAATTCTCACAAATGAAATATTTCTCTGATCATCATAGCACATCTTGGAAATTCTACATGAAATCACATCCACAATGTCTTCAGATAGTTTATTTGATTCTCCTATTTGAGACATCTTAGTTAAGAAGAAAAAATGTGTGTAGAACTTTCATTCCACACATGGTTTTTCACTTTTGTATTTATGAGGCAGATGACTTGAGTTCATACAACAGTTATTTAACGTCCGCTATGAGCCCAAGACTACGTGGGAATAAGGCTTATAATTTTAATAATATAGTCCCAATCTTTGGAAAATTGCTTTCTAATGAAATCAACAGTGGGTTGCAACATGTGTCAAGTGTAGAAGGTTGTAAGATCATAGAGAAGAAAACATTTTGTGATATGTTTGAGTAGAGGAGGCTTAAGGACCCAAGGGTTGTCAAGGAAAATTTGTAAATAATGTTTTGCTTACCTGGAATTTCAATGATAATGGCAGACAGTAGTTACAGGCTGATGACATGCCAAATCTTTTGTTAGCCATCTTCTCGTGTCGTATAAATGACACTAATAAAATGTCAGTTTTTACTTGTGATTCAGTACTATTTCCACTATTAGCACTACACTGTATGTTTTCTATTAATATTTATTTAAAAAAGAGTCCACACATTTTCTCTGCAATTCAAAAACTTTTCAAAAATGTGTTAGAAGTGTGGTTTATTTAGTTTGTTATGTTATCTTTTAGATTCTTTGTAAATTTTTATGTAATTTTCATAAAGAATGTATTGTATATTTGTTGTGTTTTAATTAGTTTACATATTGAAGCAAGACATAGGCTATTAAAAATTGAGATTTTGTGTATCCACAGTTTGCAACAGTATATTTGACTGGACTTTATTTGAAAAGAAAAATTTTAAGCAGAAAATGGAATTCATTAAGAAAAGGCAATGTGTTTATTTTCACTTAAAATATTAATATAAATTTAGAAATATTTAAAAGGTTAATGACATATTACTTGATGTTAATCATATAATTTCTCACTTTATCATTTGATATTTTAGATTCAATGTGCATTTAATGTAAGTAGTGCCATTAAATTGACACAATAGAGTTATTAAAGAAATTGTATCATATATGAAATTATAATCATACAAGATAAACTTTTAAAATATAGATTTTTGGTCAAAATATTTTAAGCTTATTTCATTGGCCTATAAATAATTATTTAATGATTATGTAGACAGTGTAATCCGTTTTTAGAGAACTGAGGATGATACAAATGTACAAAACACCGATTTTTAAGTACTGATTTTGTTTTAACTTATTATATTTCTCTGAGATGCTTGGAAATATACTTCCTATGCAAATACATATGTATATATGAAAGAAAGATTGGACTAATATGCAGGTATGAGTGAGCTCTGGAGTGCAGAAATGAAGAAGAAATTGGAGTTGGACCTTCATCCATCAACACACACCAAGCACCTAAAATATTATAGGCACTGTGTTGATAGGTTTACATGGTTTCATAAGATATCACTCAACCGGTAGGGAGACTGATACAGGCTACCAAGCACCTTGAAGGGTGGGAAGAATTTTATCAAGATTGACACAAAGAAAATGGTTAAAAATATGTTAAGTAAAGGTTACCATTGAAATAAGGGCACAAAGGCACCAAAATTCCTAAATTTTTATTATCTAACTGATCAATCTTGCTGATGCTGAACGCTGCAAGGCTTGAACCTTATCATTCAACATCTTCAGACTTAGGAAGACTTATTACAATTTCTAATGTAAAGGATAATGGTTTTATGTATATTTATAATAATTTCACCCTGTAGTGCCATGCTTTTAAGCCTCTGCAAAGGCCTTTTTAATTTTTCTTAATGAATTGAGATGATTTGAACTAAATTAAAGATACTCACTTTGCATTCCATAAAAGTTGAATTGCCTGAGTCATATTTTCTTTTCTTATTTGTTTTGCTTCTCAGAAACTGTTCCTCATTTTCCTCACTACAGTTCTTTGCAATCACTGTGTGGCCTTTACTAGAGTGTCATATTTTTTTTCTGAGCAACTGAAGGAGAGATTCACGGAATAACCTTGTGCACTAATAATTCTGAAATTAGATTAAAATAAATGAGAAATTAGTGATTTAAAAAATATGTTAAAAAATTAAAATTGCTCATCCATGAGCCATCAGAGTATTCTTCTATAACTACTGGGAAGATTTTATACTTTACCTATCTTTTGGCATGTATATTTTAGAATGAATTTGCATTCAGCAAAAGCTAGGGATTTTACAGATGACTGATGTCTGTGAAAATGAGATTTCTCCCCTGAACTTGCTTTAATTAAAATGCTGTAAGTAAAGGAACATTTTAATGTGCAATTTCCATATTTGGTTATGGCTGGCTTTCTAGAAAAAAAAAAAGAAAAGTTGCTTTAGTTTGCATATCAAAGAGCTCTGGTGCACAGGTTCTGTACTGCTTATACATTGTCTGTTTAATGCTCCAGATAATTTTTATTCAATAGTGTTGCATAAATGGTGCCCAATGTGAAGACGAAGACCTTAGTATTACATCCCTTTTCCTGTTTTTGTTTTCTGAATTTTAATATTAAATAAAGCGTTTACTTACATTGGTAATTATACCAAGGAACTTTAAGTTGAATGTAATCTAGGTTTGTAGACAAGAAAAACTGCACTTGAAATAACAATCTTTTTCTTTTTTCATAGGTTTGAGATCTCTGATAAGCAGCATGATCTCTTATGCATAGTGACATAGAATTATTTTTTTCTCCACAGGAAATTTGTCCTATAGTTTCAGGTCACAGGACTGTTCATAGGCAGTTTGATCAAGGATGTCTAAACAAATCATGAATTTCATTCGTAAGCTGTATTCACATTTAATCCTCTTAATATATTATTAGTATATATTTAATAATGTGTAAATTTTCTTGGCTAAAATCTATTTTCACTCTCTCCCCATCACAGTTAGATAGTTCATCCATGAATCGTAACACTATGAGCATCAGTTTCTTTTTTTAATCATTTCTGTGATTAGAAAGACATTTTCATGAAATATCCTTTCTGGAAAAGAAATGTCCTTTTAGTTCTTATGGAAACTATACAACCTATAAGTTGGAAATTTTAATTGTTCTCACTATAAAATTATAAAAATGAGGCACTTAAAAGTTAAATAATGTTGTTAGACATGATGAGTCAGTAGCTAAGCCAAGATTTGAATCCACACAAGCTGGTGGCTCTATAGCCTATGCTCTTACTTTCTTATTTCTAAGTTTTATTAATTTATTATTTATTTATCTGTTTTTTCCTCTTCCCCCACCAATAACAATACAAGTCAGAGACAGAATGTTATTCAAAAGTTCATGCACTTAGTTACCCTACTCTACCAGATTTGACAGTGAAATGGGACTATATGAAAAAGGTCACAATTAATATCAGAGTGTATTGAATAGCATGAGATATCCTAAATTGGGTAATTATTTATTTACTTATTTTGTATTTTTAGATGGCCATACAATGACGGAGTGTCCTTTACACTTTTTATTTTAATATTGATTAGTCTATATTTTGATATTTATTAAATATTCTTTGTATATTTTAATTTGTTCTTTTTGAAATTTGTATAGATGAAAGCAAAAATATTATAATGAAACAGTGTTTAAAGTGATTTTATGTTACTTTAAAAGATAATTGTCTAATTTTAATGAGATTTTACTTTTAATATTACCAATGTATTTAACTAAATCATTAAGGTTTTGTGAATTTGTGGAATACATTTCAAAAAAAATTGCGATATAACATTAAATTTATTTTTTTCTCAATTTTTTGACAGATTTAGGGAGTACAAATGTAGCTTTGTTACATGGATATATTGCATATTGATGAAGTCTGGACATTTAGTGTAACCATCACCCTAATAGGGTGAACATTGTACTCAATAAGATATTTTTTCAACCCAGCCCCTCCTCAAACCCTCCCTGCTTTTGGAATCTCCAATGCCTATTACCCTACTCTGTCCATGTGTACCCATTATTTAGCTACCACTTGTAAGTGAAAACATGCAGTATTTAACATTGTTTTTCTCAGCTATTTCATTTCGGATAATGGCACCCAGTTCCATCTATGTCGCTGCAAAAGACATAATTTTCTTCTTTGTGGCTGAGTAATATTGCATTGTATGTGTATATGTATACCATAATTTTGTTATTTAGTCATCCATTGCTGAAAACATAGGTTGACTTCATGACTTTGCTATTATGAATAGTGTCGTCATAAACATATGAATATAAATTTCTATTTTATATAATTATTTATTTTCCTTTGAATAGATACCCAGTAGTAAGATTGCTAGATAGAATGGTAGTTTTATATATAGTTCTTTGATAAATCTTCATATTGTTTTCCATAGAGATGTACGTTTGCATTTCCACCAATGGGGTATAAGCTTTCCCTTTTCTCCTCATCCTCAACAACATCTGTTGTTTTTTGACTTTTTAACAATAGCTATTCTGACTTGTGTAATATGGTGTCTCATTGTGGTTTTCATTTTCATTTCTCTGATAATTGCTGTTGCTGTGATTTTTAATGTTTATTGCCTGCAAATTAAAATATATTTATTTGAATGCTTTATGTTGTATAAAATTACTCTAAAACATTTTTACCTGATAATTTTCTTTCCTCTTTCTACTGAAGACTAGACAGAAACAGCATAAGTGATAGTTTACTACTTGCTGTCTGTAGTATATTACTATCAAAATTACCTCTTTTCAGCATGAATTTTATTTTAAAAATATCTGTTAATCTTAGAGAAGAAGCTAACTTTGAAGGTATTTGAAAAATAAGTAAAAAGAAGTAAGCCTCTATTTTATAAAACATTATCAAATAATACTTAAAATACTCTTCATTTAGCTAACTAATATTAGAGGATAGAAATTTTCCCTGCATGTTAACAATAGGACATCAGGTACAGTCAGAAAACCAACTGAAAACTACATGTCATAATATAAATTCTAGCATACTTTATTAAAAAGAAATGCAAATAAAACACTTCATTTTCTTCACAAGATCTGTTAAGTTATGCAAGAGAAAGATTTACTTTTACTCTGGGCACATTTGTAGGACATATCACTGAGTCAAAAGCCCTATGATATGAAAAATATCTTTTAAGACATGTATTTTTGTTATTATTCTTATTATTATATGAATTCCATTTATCATTAAATAAGTTAGCATTCATTTATTGAGCAAGTGTTTTTAATACCAGATATAGGATTGACCTTAAGCTAGGAGAGGGAGATTTTTAAAAATTCTATATATTTGGAAAATTAAATTTAATAAAGAAGAATTATCTAAATATATAACAATAAGATTTGGGATGCTAGTTAAACAATATTTTCCTAAAGAAATATAAAAGCATTGAAAAAGCAAATGAAATGCCTCACATGCTTTCCATCTTAACCTTTTACAGAAAATGAAATATTTATATATAATAATAGATGTAATTTTCTACAAATTAGCAATGATTATAAAAATTTAAACAGGTCTTATTTTTTAACATTTCTTTTTTAATAAAATTTAATGTTTTAATCTTTTTTAAAAAACAAAAGGTACTACTTTTATTGTAAACATTTTTGAAAACATGAATGCAAAGGGGAAAAAGGTATATCATGCAACATAATTCTAATAGATGACTCCAGTTAATATGCTAGAATGTACACTTCTACATTATTGTGTTCGAGTGTTTGTAGGTAAAATAATGAGAGAGAGAGTGGATTTTTATTTTATCAATTTGTAACTAGGAATATGCAGTATTAATGAGAATATTACATTATAACTAGAAACTATGGAAGAAAATGATTAAATTGTGAGAAATTAACAAATTTCTTATCCATATGAGCGTATGGTATAAGATTAGTAAAGCACTTTCAAAAATGATTTTAAATCTCTGCTAACCAAGGAAAAAGCAAACCTCAGAGAGAACAAGTATATGGCTAATCCCATATTGAAGTAATTCCATGTTGAAAGGACAAGAATGAGAAGACCTTCCCATTTGAAGGTATTTTAGTTGCCATTATAGGAAAAGAAAAATGTGAAAGCCTTACTAGGCTTAATTACTAGGTATCTTAATTTCTTTGTTATCTGATTCTACAGGGGCTTTGCATCTTTTATTATACTTGAGATAATTTACAACTTTGCATATTGTAGACAACTTGGAATAGTGTAAGTTATTTTCTCCATCAACATGCAAATTTTGTGTTAGAATGTAATTAATTATTGCCTTGTGGTTACTGAATAATTTTATTAGTTTTTACTTCTATTTTAAAATTCATTTTAACATTTGTATTTGGTTATAAAATTCTACTCTAAAATGTCTTTTGAACTGGTTGTAAAATGTTATTGGCATCATTTTTTAACAGGTTACATAGAATCTTTGGCATGTGAGCAATTTGTATTTTTATGAAAGTCATAGCATTGCCTTCTTTATTATTTATTTATTAAAGGTACTATTCAGGCATAAGAAAGAATGAGATCCAGCCATTTGCAACAACATGGATAGAACTGGAGACCATTATGTTAAGTGAAATAAGTCAGGCACAGAAAGACAAGCATTGCATGTTCTCACTTATTTGTGGGTTCTAAAGATCAAAAGAATTTGGCTCACACCTGTAATCCAAGCACTTTGGAGGCCAAGGCAGGCGGATCACCTGAGGTCAGGAGTTCAAAACCAGCCTGACCAACATGGTGAAACCCCATCTTTGGAAAAAAAAAAAAGATCAAAAGAATTGAAATCATGGACATAGAGATTAGAAGGATGGTTACCAGAGGCTGGGAAGAGTAGTAGGGGCCCCGGGGGAAGGTGGGAATGGTTATTGGCTACAAAAAAGTAGTTATAAACAGTGATCAAGACCTACTATTTGACAGCAAAACAAGGTGATTATATTCAATAATAATTGTACATTTTATTATTTTTACTTTTTTAGCTTTTAAATGCTCTCTCGGCAGAATCAAGTAATTGTACATTTTAAAATAATTTAAAGAATGTAATTAGATTGTAGCTCAAAGGATAGATGCATGAGGGGAAAGATACCCCATTTCCATATGATTATATCACATTGCATACCTGTATCAAAACATTTCATGCACCCCATAAATAATTACATCTACTATGTACTCATGGAAATTAAAAATAAATAAATAAATAAAAATAATTCTTATTATTTTAATACATAATAAAATATTAAGTACTCTCAATTTTATAAATAATATATATAATTAAAATTTTCTATTATTTAATAATAATAACTTTAAAAAGATTACATAACAATTTTGGGTGGTATTAAGTGGATTTGAAAGGCCAAGGAAACTGCCTTGCTAGAGAAATACACTACATGTGCAACTCATCAGGCATAATTTTTCTGGGCTTCCACAAATGAGTTCAAGTACCAAGAGAACTGTATCTTTGCTGCTTCGTGGTTTCTCTAGTTCTTTTTCCTTCTGCTGATTTTTTGTTTGTGTATGTTTTGCTCATATATGATAAGCCATTCTCCAGTGCTGACAGCATTATGAATTTAATTTTATTATCTGACTATTTTGTAATCTATAAATGGACTAATGAATTATAGAGGCTTATTCTCATTTGAGTGAGAGGTGACAGAGAATTTGGTTGTTTGTTTTGTCATTAGTAATTGATTACTTGTATATTTGTCTATTCTGAGCACACAGGAAGTGAAACTGCTCTATGATATCAAAACAAATGAATTTTTATATATTGCATCTTTTGATCTGTGACTAAAATTGTAAAATTGAAATTGTCTGTGTGTGTACGTATTTGTAATTCAGAATGGCTTCTCCTAATTATGTTATTATAAAATGTTGTTTTATGGTCAGAAGATATTCATAAATATAATCATAAATAAATTATTTTTCAGTTTGGCTTATACAGAATTTTAATAAATCCAAATTGAGATTATTTAGTAAACTTCTGCATAGAAGTTAGTTTTGTGGTCCTATTAATTGTTAAATACTCTATGACTAGATCTGAAAAACAATCCAAAGAGCTATATAAGATTAATCGATGTTCTTGCTTCACTTATGCAAATAATTAGTTCAAATTACATGAAACTAGCTTAATTTGCAATACTGCTTTTCCAAATGTCCATAGGGTTGTGGGTTTTCCCATAGCTGGGATCCTGGAGGTCCACAGAGAGAGTGGGCTTCTCTACGATTATTTCAGTTATTTCACTCATCCCTGCTGTAGGAGCCATTCAGGACTGGGAACGCACTTAGCGACCTTGTAGAGGGTTTCCAGTCTGCTCCCTCTTCAGTCCTATCCACTATCAGTTTTTTCTCTCAGAGGATTTGTTTGGAAATACTGGTCTACTTCATATTTTGTTCTCTCTTTGTGGGAGAAACTCTTCTTGTCCATGTGTGTTTGACCATCTTTGCAAGTGGTCTAATATTTAATTTTGAATCTGATTTGTAATACATCTGCCATATTGTCTAGTCATTTCTGAAAATGAGAAACAGGACCAGAAGAAAGCTCAGAGATGGAGAGATCAATACAAGAGATTGGAGAGAATGCCAATGAAAATACTTTAGCGTACAAAATAATTAGAGACACCAACATGAGAGGAAAACAAACAACAAAACCAAAAAAAAAAGGGGGACAATTATAGATTCTAAATACGGAGAGATAAAGAAGCAAGTGTTGGACCAAAATATAATTTGACTTAGATGTGATATTTTGATTTAGTTTTATTTAAATGTGATGGACAATAAGTTAATTTTTAAATAATCTGTAGCCTATGGAAATCAAGTGTCCACTTGATATCAGGGGTATTTATATTAATTTGGCAGTAAAATTTAGAAAACATACTGTAGTTATTTGTGTTCATATAGCAAATTAATTGTCAATTAGTTGAGATACATTCTTTTTGACAGTGCTTGAGATACCTAAAATCTATGATGTTATAGAACATACTTATGTAGTGAATATTCTCACTTTATTTTGTTTCTTCAGAGTATTCTATGGTAGACAAAATGTATCTAACCACATAGAGAAACTTTTGATACATGTCAAAATAATGAGATAAAACCACTGGAACTCTAGGAAATATTGCCCTGAAAGTTTTTTACCTATGCTCCATAGGGTGTATAAAGTTTTAGCTAAATTAATTATAAATTTGTTATCTAGCCATAAAATGCTAAACTGAAAATTATGTTTTAGATACTTGGATAGGAATTTACAATTAAATATTCTACCAATTTTCTCTCTAAATTTAATTCCAGAGGTAAATTTTCTTTTTTTTTTTTTTTAACAAAAGATAAAAGAGAAAAAGAGAGAAAGGAGAAAGAAAAAGAGAATGAAAGAAAGAGAAGGAGAAGAAGAAAAAGAGGGAGAGAGGATGGGAATCTTGCTCTATTACCCAGGCTAGAATGCAGTCTAGAAATGAATATTAAAAAGCTCTTTAAACTTATAATTGTGTTATACACAATGGAGACAGGAAGCAATAAGGGAGGAAAATAACAAACAAACAGCCAACCAATATTTCATTTAAACCTATGAAATGCTATGCAATTGCTGGGGAGTGATTTACTCCCAATCATGTGGTCACTTTTAGAATAAATGTGATGTGTTACTGAGAAAAAAATGTGTGCTTTATGGATTTGGAGTAGAGAGTTCTGTAAATGTTTATTAAGTTTACTTGTTCGAGGTCTAAGTTCAAGTCCCGGGTATCCTTGTTAAATTTCTGTCTCATTAATCTGTCCAATATTGACAACGTAATGTTAAATTTTCCCACTATTATTGTGTGGGAGTCCAAGTCTCTTTGTAAGTCACCAAGAAGTTGCCCTATGTATCTGGGTGCTCCTATATTGGTTGCGCATAGACTTAGGACCGTTAGCTCTTCCCGTTACATTGATTCCTCTACCATTATACAATGTCCTTCTTATCTCTTTTGGTTTCTATTACTTTAAACTCTTTTATCAGAGATGAGAATTGCAACTCCTGCTTTTTCTTTTTTTTGCTCTCCATTTGGTTGGCAAATCTTCCTCCATCCCTTTATTTTGAGTCTTTGTATATCCTTGCATGTGAGATGGGTCTGGATGCAGCTTACCAATGGGTTTTTTGGAATGGCTGATACTGGTTGCTCCTGTCTGCATATAGTGCCTCTTTCAGAAGCTCTTGTAAAGCAGGCCAGGTGATAATGAAATCTCTGAGTACTTGCTTGTTCATAAAAAATTTTATTTTTCCTTCACTTATGAAACTTAGTTTGGCTGGATATGAAATTCTGGGTTGAAAGTTCTTTTCTTTAAGGATGTTGAATATTGGCCCCCACTCTCTTCTGGCTTGTAGGGTTTCTGCTGAGAGATCTGCTGTGAGTCTGATAGGCTTCCCCCTGTGGGTAACCTGACCTTTCTCTCTGGCCACCTGTAGTATTTTCTCCTTCGTTTCAACCCTGACGAATCTAATGATTATGTGCCTTGAGGTTGCTCTTTTTGAGGAATATCTTTGTGATGTTCTCTGTATTAGCTGGAGTTGGGTATTGTCTTGCCTTGCTAGGTTGGGAAAGTTTTCCTGGATAATATCCTGAAAAATATTTTTCAGCTTGGATTCATTCTCTTTGTCACATTCAGGTACACCTATCAAAAGTAGATTAGGTCTTTTCACATAGTCCCATATTTCTTGGAGACTTTGCTCATTCCTTTTTATCCTTTTTTCTCTAATCTTGTCTTGTCGTTTTATTTCGTTAAGTTGGTCTTCGACCTCTGAAATCCTTTCTTCTGCTTGATCAATTCGACTGTTAAAACTTGTGCATACTTCGTGAAGTTCTCGTATTGTGTTTTTCAGCTCCATTAATTCACTTATATTCCTTTCTAGATTGTCGATTCTCGTTAACATTTCGTCAAACCTTTTTTCAAGATTCTTAGTTTCCTTGCATTGGGCTAGAATATATTCTTTTAGCTCACAGAAGTTTCTCATTATCCACCTTCTGAAGCCTGATTCTATTGATTCCTCACATTCATTCTCAATCAGGCCTTGTTCAATTGGTGATGAGGCACTGCAGTCCTCTGTAGGAGGAAAGGCATTCTGATTTCAGGTGTTTTCAACCTTTTTGCGCTGGTTTCTTCCCATCTTTGTGGATTTATCCACCTGTCGTCTGTGTAATTGCTGACTTTCAGATTAGGTCTCTTGAGTGGACGTCCAGCTTGTTGGTGATAAAGTTCTTTCTATTTCTTAATTTTCCTTTGGCGGACGCCCCTCCCCAACAGAGCTGGACCTTCCCAGGTTCAGCTGTACTTGCTGTGAAACTCTCAATCCTCAGTAGCTCCAACTGCTGTTTTTTTTTTTTTTTTTTTTTTTTTTTGTGGAGGGAGGTACCAGCCTTCGCCTGCGGCGACCCACTACGCCAGCTGAAACAGCGGTGTTAAGATTCGTGGCGCTTTTCTGCCCAGAAATCTCCCAGTCTGGTTCCCCACTTTAGTCCGCTTTTCAATCAGCTGAATGGGAGACTCTGCCTTCCCGGAGCTCCAAATGCCAACCAAAAGGGCACTCAGTCCCGTATACTCCGGATTGAGAACCGCCGCGCCGGGGCACCTGCAAAACAGCTGCGCCCGCCAAAAGAGTCGCGCTGGCGACCCGTGGGGCTCCTCTGCCAAGAATCTCTTGGTCCGTGGGCAATAAAAATTCGTCTGAAAATGTGGCGTCCACACACACTCTGCACTTTCAGTGGGAGCTACAATCCTGAGCTGCTGCTAATCGGCCATCTTGGATCTCTCTCCCAGAGGTACATTTTCTTACAACTAACTATAAGGCATTTAGATTTAATTATAATTATATGAGAAATACACAATTCTTTAAGTTTATACTTTTAAAAACATTTTATTTGTATACTTATATATCTATGATAATTCCATGATGTCAGTAAAGCAATAATACACTGCAATGATTTATATCCATTTTTAAATTTTGCATATTTTGAACATTTAGGTTCAGCATTACATGTGCAGGTTTGTTATAGAGATAAACTATGAGTCATAGGATTTTGCTGTATAGATTATTTTATCACCCAGGTAATAAGTATATTACACAATTGGTAATACTTTTATCCTCTGTATCCTTCTGTCCTCCACCTTCAAGTAGGTCCCAGTGTCTGTTGCTCTCTTCTTTGCATCTATATATTCTCACTGTTTAGTTCTCACTTATAAGTGGGAAGATTTGGCCTTTGGTTTTTCTGTTCCTGTATTAGTTTATTTAGGATAATGGCCTCCAGCTCCATCAATAATGCTGCAAAGGACATAATCTCCATTTTTTAAAAAATGAAATCGTAGTATCAGAGTACTCCATAGTGTATATGTATCACATTTAAAAAAAATTTAGTCAACCATTGATGGGCATCTAGGTTGATTTCATGACTTTGCTATTGTGAATAGTGCTGTGATACACATGCACGTGCATGTGTCTTCATGGTAGAATGACTTATATTCCTTTGAGTATATACTCAATAATGGAATTGCTGGGTCAAATGGTAATTCTGTTTTAAGTTCTCTGAGGAATCATCACACTACCTTCCACAGTAGCCAAAATAATTTACATTCCCACGAGCAGTGTATAAGCATTTTTTTTCTCTGCAACTTGACTGGCATCTGTTATTTTTTGAATTTTTAATAGTAACCATTCTGACTGGTGTGAGATGGTATCTCACCGTGGTTTTGATTTGCATTTCTCTAATGATTTGTGATGTTGACCATTTTTTCATAAGCTTCTTGGCTGCATGTATGTCTTTTTTTTTTAATGTGTCTTCATGTTCTTTGATCACTTTCAATGGGATTGTTTGGTTTTGGTTTTTGCTTGTAAATTTATTTAATTCCCTTGTGGATTCCAGATATTATACCTTTGTCAGATACATAGTGCACATAATTTTTCTCTCATTCTTTAGGTTGTCTGCTTACTCTGTTGGTAGTTACTTTTGCTGCCCAGCAGCTTTTTAGTTTAATTTGGTCCCATTTGTCAATGTTCATGTGTGTTGTGTTTGGGGTTTTCATCACGAAATCTTTGCAAGGTCCTATGCCCAGAAGGGTATTTCTTAGGTTATCTTCCCAGGTTTTTACGGTTTTTATCATTTTAGGTTTTACCTCTAAGTCTTTAATCCATCCTGAGTTGATTTTTGTGTATGGTATTCAGAAGGGGTCTGGTTTCAATCTTCTGCATATAGCTATCCAGTTATCCCGTTTAATAAATAGAGAGTGATTTTCCCATTGCTTGTTTTTGTCTACTTTATTGAAGATCAGATTGTTTTATGTGTGTGGCATTATTTTTGGTCTCCCTATTCTGATCCATTGGTGAATGTGCTCATTTTTGGACCAATACCATACTGTGGCCTTATCATTTAAAGTTGTGCAGCATGATGCCACCAGCTTTCAATAGCATTGAATCTGTAAATTGCTTTAGGCAGTATGGCCATTTTTATGACATTGATTCTTCCTACCCATAAGTATGGAATGTTTTCCCATTTGTGTGTTTCATCTCTGATTTCATTAAATGGTATTTATAATTCTTAATGTAGAGATATTTCACTTCTCTGGTTTTCTGTGTTCCTAGGTATTTTATTATTAATATTTTTTGTGGCTGTGGTGAATGTAATTGAGTTACTAATTTAGCTTTCAGCTTGGATGTTGTTGGTATATAAGAATGCTACTTATTTTTGTACATTAATTTTGTATCTTGAAACTTTGCTGAAGTTGTTTTTCAAATCAAGGAGCTCTTGTGCATGGACTGTGGGGTTTTCCAGGTATAGAATCATATTGCTTGCAAAGAGGGATTATTTGCCTCCCTCTTACTATTTGGATGCCTTGTATTTCTTTTTCTTGTCAGATTACTCGGGTTAAGCCTTTCAGTGCTGTGTTGAAAATGAGTGTTAAGAGAGAAAGTCTCCCTATTTTGTTCTACTTTTCAAGGGAAATGCTTCCAGTTTTTGCCTGGTCAGTAGATGCTGGCTGTGGGTCTGCCAAAAATGGTTCTATGACATTGAAGTATTATATGTTCTTTCAATGCATAGTTTGTTGAGGGTTTTTAATATAAAGGGATGTTGGATTTATCAAAAGCTTTTTCTGCATCTATTGGAATAATCACATGGATTTTGCTATCTGCATCTATTGAGAAAATCATGTGGTTTTTCTTGCATATATTGAACCACTCTTGCATCCCAGGTATAAAGCCTACTTGATCGTGGTGTAGTACTAGGTTTTTGATATGCTGTTGGATTTTGTGTACTAGTATTTTGTTGAAGATTTTTGCATCTGTATTCATCAAGGATATTGGCCTGCATTTTTCTTTTTTTGTGTGTGTTGTATCTCTGCAAGATTTTGGTATGAATGATGGTAGCCTCATAGAATGAGTTAGGGAAGAGTTCTTCCTCCTCAATTTATATGGAATAGTTTCAGTAGAAATAGTACCAGTTCTTCTTTATGTATCTCATAGAATTCTGCTGTGAGTATATCTGTTCCTGGGCTTTCCGTGGTTGGTAGGCTTTTTATTAGTGATTCAATGTATAAGACATTACATAAATTTCTGTGATGATTTTGCCCTTATAGAATATCAGGCTAAAAATGACTTTATTTTCCAATGTATTATCTTTAATTTGACTTGTGCTTTACTTTAATACCATTTAATAATTGGTATGAATATACTTTGGAAAGTTGAGAATCTTTTCCCTATGATTTTTGTGCACTTGCTTAATTATGTGGTTTCTTCAATAAATGCTGTTTTAAAAAATTTGTAGTGTAGTGTGACCATGTAGCAAGGGAAATGCAGATCATAGAACTTTCATTGGTTTACAAGAAGAAGAGTGGCATTATAACTTTTAAATAACTATATATTTCATAATTATTTAATATGTTTTACTTAAATGTCCATTTGTTAATTCAAAAATTTTTTCAGTCACTCTTGAAATTGTTAAATGAAAAGTATACAGTATCTATTCGTAAAAAGAAAAATCAAATGTTGGCAATATTTAAATTAGAATATAGAAAAATAAAGTGGTAAAAATAATCCTGAATAGTCAAAAGAATTTGTGCTGATTTTCAGTAAGAAGACTGAAAAAGACAGTTTTGTTGGCAGGACATCTTCAGGTCATTGGCGTATTCATTGTACTGAGGCTGAATCTCTACATGGAGGAATAAATTTTTCTCCTATATCTGCTTCAGTGCACATTGTTGAATAGATTTTAATTTATGATAATCAAATGTCTCTAGATTACAAGTCAACTATCTGTCAATAGCAAAAAAGCATAAGTAAATACTGCACACAGGAAATACTAAAAATTATATATATATATCTATGTGTGTATATGTATATTCATTATTTGTTCTCCAGTTGGAAATCTGCAAAGAAAGTGACTTTTATTTGAAACAACAGTATATCTGAGAATCCAAAACAGTATATCTGCATGTTGCTCCAGCAGTCTAATATGCAAAATGTTTCAACAGAATGTTTTTTCAACAACAAAAAGTGTAATATTCCACATATTGACCAGAAATATGTTTGGCAAATGTGGGAGAATAATCTGTTACAGTGGATTAACCAAATAATCAGGGAATTAATTTTTTTTTGTTTTTTAAAAATTGTTATACTTTTAGTTGAAACAGAGTTTCATTCTTATTGCCTTGACTGGAGTGCAATGGCACAATCCTGGCTCACTGTAAACTCCGCCTCCAGAGTTCAAGCAATTCTCCTGTCTCAGCCTCCCAAGTAGCTGGGATTACAGGCACCCACCACCATGCCTAGCTGATTTTTGTGTTTTTACTAGAGACAAGAGTTTCACCATGTTGGCCAGGTTTGTCTCGAACTCCTGACCTCAGGTGATCCACCCACCTTGGCCTCCCAAAGTGCTGGGATTACTGGTGTGAGCCACTCTGCCTCACTAAAAACAGTATTTTTAAAGATTTTTACGTAACTACCTAATAAGGCATTTGTCCCAAACGCTTACCTTAGCAAAATAAATGGTATACTATTTGGTTACATTAATTTTTTGTTTTCATTGTTATGTAATTCCCCTATATCTATTTCCTTATATTTTAAAAGAGGCAAATAATATCTGCTTCTTTGCAAGGTTCTCTAATTAATGAGATATACAATTAGAGACAATCTTAAATGATAGTATTCTGAATAAAAAGTCATGATCTATTAAGAATAGAATGACAAATAGAACTAGATAACCAAAAAATAGAAAGAAAAAATATAACATTTCAATAACATTAGTCATAAATTAAGAATTTACTCTGCCTGTATTGTATAATTATCATATTGTAAACTTATATGCTTATCAAAATTCAGAATAAAAATATTTCTGATCTTATATAATATAGAAATGTGACAAATACTTTTTAAAATGCCATACATCACTCATTTTAGTCTCAGTAACTTATTTTATCATCTCCAGTAGAAAACACACAAAAATGTTTTAAGTTTAGGATACAGCATTTTCCCCAAATTATCTACTGTAGATCTCCTGTCCCATAGATGGTTTAGGGTCAAATAATGTTGATATAAATCCTATAATAACTCTCTTTAGAGATTTAAAACATATATTCACATATTAAGGCCCAGATATTTCTCCCTATATTAAAGCTGCTGTTCAGTTTTTTAAATATTGTGTTTAAATATACTATACAACAATTTTACTCATAGAATCACTACACATTTCAAGAACCTTTATTCGAACTTTATTTGAAAAATAAAGGAGGTAGAAATTTACCCTTGTTTTCAAATATCTTCTTAAACCAAGATGCTGAAGCCATGTTACTATTTTTTTGCACATTCTTGTTTTTTTCTTAACATAGCCCTTATAAGTGATTATCTCTATTACACAGTGCTTTCAGAAGTCTCTCATGCTTCCTGTCTCTGTCACTTCCATTCTGCTGTCTTTTCTAGATCTCCTTCTTTTGTATACAACGACCTCAACTAGCCAGTCTTTAACATCTTATGCAAGTTCTTCCAGACACTATTCTGTCAATTCAACATATCTAGTTCCAAACATTGCTCCTCCCACCTTTATAGTTCAAAATATTATTGTAGAATGCAATACAAAATATCATTGTATAATAAATCTGTGTGACATACTTAATATTTCAGTTTTATTATGGTAGAAATAGATATTTACATTCTGTATTCTAAAACATTATTACATCTTTTAATTTTTATTTTGCTTTTGCTTTCCTAATTTGTGAATGAAATAATTCATAAGAAACTTAAAGCATTTTAGAAAAAATGTACTTTATAAACAGTAATATTTGAAATAAAACTCTGTATGTGTAGACTGTCAGCTAACATATACTATGATTTTAGTCTTTATAAGAGATATATTATTATCCATTAAATTTAGCTACTGATATTTATTAAGACTTACTTTAAGAGATGAGAAACAAATATCTGAAGACCAGCGCATCTTAAAATTCAAGGCAATCACAGCATGAGGCACAGAGGGCTCTGATATAAATGACCAATGTGAAAGATAGAATACAGTGCAAAATACTCTGAAGTATAAATTTTATGTAAAATATTGGCATTTTCAAGGTATCAAGAAGAGTTGCATTTTATGTAAGATATTTAATACAGTAACTAATTATATTAAACATATCAATTTTTGTCATTTCTTAAGTTATATTTTGGATATTTTCTAAATTATAACTTTGTTAAATATATATATATATATATATATATATATATATATATATATATATATACACATACATATTTTGCACCAAACAAAACTTATGGTAGTAGAAAAGTCCAGTTTGAAGGAAGTTTCCCTGCAAATATTTCTCTGTGGACGTCTTTTTCTCATTTCTTTTAAAACCCCCAGTGGTAAAATTTTTACATGCTTCAGCTACTAACACAGTTACTGAATAAGATGTGTGAAACATTTATCCTTAATGGGCTATGGATAGAATACTGAACTTAGTCTCCAAAGAAAAAAAAGATAATGGGGTTCATATAATTTAATTGGTTCTAATGTTGATATCAGAATGGGTAATCCACTGTTTTTAGTAAATACTGTGTGAATTTGAGTTCAAAAATAAAGTTATTTTATGTTTTGGAGTTTTATTCTACTGAACAACATATTTTTTTCTTCTCTCTCTGAATTTACATTCTACTGCTGCCTATTGAAGAATATGAAAATGTATATGTAATTTATGATTTTATAGACAGAAAACTAGCAATAGATTATGAAATTTCCCCTAAATAATAAGTGACATTCAAATATAAAATAACCAAAATTCAATGAATTCTACACGTAAACATAGATGAATAATTCATATATCTTTGATGAAATTTTAAGCAGAAATCATAAAGATACTGTGAATTTGTGTTTATGAAGCTAAATGCATGTAATAAAGTTGGCCAGAAATGTCAGGCATTAGCATAATTCAGTATATCTTAATTGTGGCATTGAGATCAGCAATGTGCCACACATAAATTTTTATACCTCTAATATTATTAATATTACTTTATACCTCTAATAATACTAACTTTAAAAAATAACTCATCAAATTCTTTATGAACTAAAAATTAATGATGATGGGGACTGTGGGAAAATATAATAGTTATTACATTTATTCTGCTACATTTCATACTATTAATTTGTATTTCATTTCTTCATATAGCTTTTTGCAACTATAGCAGCTACTGATGAAGTTCATCTTTTTTATATTTTTAATTTGAAATGTTATTCTAACTGAAGTAAATATAACTTTAAGCATACTTTGTCATTGAAATAGCTATACTAAAAATAAATTTAGAAATGCTGAGAAAATCTTCTAGAAATATTTTTCTAAAAATACTTTATTTAAAAACACGTAAGCATTCATATCTGAAATTACTATTCTTTCAAGAAAGACCATGATAAATGAAATTTTTTAGAATGCACTAGATTCTTACTCTGACTCAGCTTTCAGAAAACAGACAATATTAGGCCACTCTAATATATAGGGAAATGTGTGTTTATTAATATACATATATGTGTATAGTCACTAACCTTCAGTAACTCAGTATGTAGCGGGAAAGACAGACATTTATAGAATATTGTAGCTAGATGCCAGTGGAATAGATGAAGTGTTATAGGAACATTTGGGTTGAGTAAATAATTAAGCCTGGTTGGAAAACAAAAACTATGATCTGAATCTTGTTGTTCCCCCCAAATTGAAATGTTGGAATTTAACTCCCAAGGTGATGGTATTAAGGGTTGGGGCCTTTGAAAGGTGATTAGGTCAGTCATGAGGGCTCTGTCTTCATGGATGGTATTAGTTCCTTTATCAAAGGGCTTGAGGGAATCAGTTTCATCTTTTCACCTTTTCTGCCATGTGAGGACCCAGCAGCAAGGCTCCAACAATGGAATAGACAGCAATCTCTTACCAGACACTGAATCTGACAGTGCATAGACTTTGAACTTCCCAGCTCTAGAACCATAAATAGAAAATTTGTAAATTACCTGCTTTATGATATTTTGTTATATCAGCAAGAACAGACTAAGACACCAAGGAATTGCTATCATTTTCCAAAATTATAGACATTTTTAAGAATTTAAAGTTAAATGTATTTTCTAAGAGAATAAGTAAGTCTGAAGGATGTATATTGTCCTTGAATTAATACTGACGAAAACTGCCTTAACATTTTTGCATCAGTTTGACTAAATTTTAGACAGGCTTTTTCCTGATCTCCTGTTCTTAGAGCATTTGCTATAGAAAAGTTGTAAGTTCTTTATCTGCCCCTTTGAGATATAAATCTTTTTAGAAGGCTTATTGCCACCTTTACAACCCAGGATTGTATTTCTCCAGGAGGTAGGAACTAACCTTTTGAAATGTAATCATCAAGGAAAATATCACACCATCCTGCAATTTCTGTGGGAGGGTAGGAGCCTAACTTAGGTGGCACCTTGACTCAAATTGTAAAAGTACCTCTACTGTGAAGATAGGAGAAAGTTTATTTTTCTCTGGGTGAAGAAAATTAGCAAACACAGATGGCTTATGATCTCCCCACCTCAACTCTTAAAAATTATCCCACCTGTTATTTCAGCAGGGCTGCTTCCAGGCTTGGTCTGTGATTTTTCCCTGTTGCTGGCAATAGTATTAGAATAAAATTAACTTCTATTTTCTCATCTTTTCTGTGTGATATATTCTTTAACAACAACTTTAGATAATGAAGTGCTAAACATTCTCTTTATACATGATTTTTACCTATAAAATTTTCCTGTAGCTGAAACTTCTGAATATGTGTTATGTCCTATGAAAGAAGATAGTTTAAGCATGCATAAGAATCTTGACAGAATTTGTCAGCATTTTTGGCTTATGTCCTCTTTTACAAGAAATAATGGAGAAGAGATATACAAAGAAAGATATAAATAATATATTTCTTAAAGACAAATGACTGTGTTCACTCTTGTTTTTCTAATTAAGCATTTGTCTATTTAACATATAACTGTTAAATTATCCTCCCCACAATGAGGTCTCTAAGTCTCCTAATCTCAGGTAAATAGCCTCTTCTACAAACTAGTTTAGCATCATAGATCATGGTATCTGGGTGGTGCTTGTCCATCTCAGAGGCTCACACACCAATGTGGTTGGCAGTAAGTTCAAAACTTCTTGCTAAATCTATAAAACATACTTTGATTACTGGTTTCCCTGAACTTTGAGAGAAAAATTGTCATACTGTGAACACCATTTACTACAGTCAACATTATGCAGTAACTTCCCCTAGGCAAAGAGTTATTGTATAGACATTTTTCTGCATTGTTTGTAGCACACAATCCTCAGTGTTTGCTGAAATTATTGTATTGCTTCTGCCGGAATTCATGATATACCATCATTACACTTTTCTAAATCCTTGACTTCTTTTTCAGTTGCTTTTATCTCACCTTTTTGCACTAACTCAAATATGCTTGTCCTTAAAGGACAGTGATTTCCCCAAAATTATATAAAGTATTGTGTATATTCTCCTTACATCCCAAAACCACTTTGAAAATACTTATCTCTCTGACACTTTCTTCTCATTTGAAAAGCAAATGTTATTAGACTTGAACACCATTGCTCTTTTTAATTTTCAGTTTCTCTGCCACTCTCCTTAATTTTTGATAATGTTTTAGCCTGTTTATGGTATCTCATTCCACACTATTATTTATATTATTTTTCATAATCACTTCAATATCCAAATATAAGATTTGTTTAAAATATTTGACATTCTAGTCTTGCGTTTTTTTTGTGATCATCCATTCAGTCGTGCCATTTCTCCAAGCTAATTTAACAGCCACCATGATCATAAACTATGCCTTATCATCATTGATAACTGCACCCTCTCCAGAAACTTAGTTTCGAGCATCTCAGATTCTAGCCAGCTAATTACCATATTTTTACATCATGCTGAAAGGAACTAGACAGCAGGTAACACCTGGGCTTGGTATCCTGAGGACATGGAAGAAGGTTTTTTTTTTTTTTTTTTTGAGACGGAGTTTCGCTCTTGTTACCCAGGCTGGAGTGCAATGGTGCGATCTCGGCTCACCGCAACCTCCGCCTCCCAGGTTCAAGCAATTCTCCTGCCTCAGCCTCAGCCTCCTGAGTAGCTGGGACTACAGGCATGCGCCACCAAGCCCAGCTAATTTTTGTATTTTTAGTAGAGACAGGGTTTCACCATGTTGACCAGGATGGTCTCGATCTCTTGACCTCGTGATCCACCCGCCTCGGCCTCCCAAAGTGCTGGGATTACAGGCGTGAGAATGAGGCAGGATACTTAAGTTGGTAACTTAAATTTGGAAGCACACACTATACTTCTGCTTCTATATTTAAGTAGAGACAGAATAAGCTGTTCAACATCTCTTGCCAATATTGCCAACATTTATATCATTTGGCTCTCATATGCCATGTCTAGTGGTGCCCAGATTATTTGAACTTGATCAGGAAATTGTTACTGATCATATAGCAGGCTCAATAGTAGAGTTGCAATGGGATCCCTTAGGAGGTATTGTTTTTCTTTTTATTATACTTTAAGTTCTGGGGTACATATGCAGCACTTACAGGTTTGTTACATAGGTATACACGTGCCATGGTGGTTTGTTGCATCCATCCCCCCGTCATCTACATTAGGCACTTCTCCTAATGTTAGAACTTTGTAAATAAGCCAACCACCTTTTCACATCTATTCAGTTCTGGAAAAAAAGTCCCTGCCTTTTAACTGTTTTTGACATTAAGGGAATGAAGAAAGGATATCAGGTGATCATGACATCAGAGCTGCACATCTTAAGAGGCATTAATTCATCTACCTAGCCATAAAACCAAGCACGCCTAAAAGTCCTTTATTATTTGAGATAAGACCGAGGCAGAACTTGATGGTGTAAGTTTATGAAAGCTTACTTTCTAGGGATTTGAACCATCTTGCATTTACCTGTGTAATATGCAACACAGGTATGTGGTATTTAGCAATATGTATTTATATATATATATATTCCAGTGGAGAAGGCTTAACATGACTACTTCCATTCTTGCCTCTGACCCCCTGCAGTAATTTCTTTTAGGTTAAAAGCTTCTGGTTAGCTCTGCACCTAGAACAGCTAATTACAGAAAAAATTTAGCTTATAGGTCAACTTAAAAAAATGATAACACTCCCTTTACCACAACTAACCCCTGAGGAGATAAGGGAGTATACCCACAAATAACAGTGTTATGTTAAAGATTTATAAGAACAGTGACCTGACCTACCTTATCCGAAGCTGCTGGAGAAATTTCACAACCTCCTTAGACATTTTGCTGGTGCTCAGATGTCTGTGGTCATCAGTCACCTATTTTTTCTCATTTTATTCCTCTTTCCCCTTCCCTTAACATAAGAAGGAGACTGAATTCATATTAACTTAAGATGGTTTTGTACCAATTTTCTCTGTTCGTCCATTTTGTATTCTTATAAAAAAATAACGGGGTTGAGTAATTAATTTCAAATTAATGTCATGTTAGTTGAGCCTAGATTTAAAAAGGAAAAAAGAAAAAAAGGAATATTAGTCAAACATCTCAATTATGAAAATTATAATCATGTTTGAGATAAAGTGGTTTCTTATATTAAAAAGGGTTTTGTCATCAAATATATGTATTTATACTTTGTATATGTATAACTTTAAATATGCGTATACTTCATTTTTTGAGCCATTTAAGGCTCACAGTAAAATTGAGCAGAAGCAGAGATGCATATTTTTTGTTAAATAATACTTGGACCACTACTTAACTAGTTAAACTTTGACATTTGCATTATGTATTATGCATATATGCATATATGCATATATGTATATGTATATATCTAAACTGATCTGTCTTATCATATAAAAATTTATTATGATCAACTTATTAATCCAGTCATATTATTCCAGACGCCCCTAAATTTATGAATGAACTATTGGATTACCATTTGAATGTATTATGCTAAACATTGAAGGAATATCCTTGGAGTCTTAAATAACCCATTATAATATGCAAAAGTTAAGACAAGTTTCACCACCAGATAATGTTGACAGAACATGTGTTCATACATATTTAAAAAATGAGGTATTTTAATACTTAGCCATTTGCTGTTAGTGATTTGAAATGTTAAATTAATTTCAGTTAGTAGAAATTACTAGAAAACCTGTAATTTTAGGATATTAAGATTTTTCTCAATGAACATTCTAAGACACTACACATTTTTCTAGATAAGATTTATTTAAAATACATGGTGGAGAAAAAACAACTAAAATGTTCAGAATTTGCAATAGTAAGTGTCTTTTTAGAAAACTAAGACTTTTGGTTTGAAAGTTATTAGAACAAACAAGAGATTTCATATTTTATTTTGGATTCAGTTTCAAAATATAAAGATGGGCTTGGCCATCTCAAAGTTGCTATATTCAGTACCTTGGCTTATTGGTTTGAAAGATGCCAGCTATAAAGACTTTGGAATTTTACATGAATGCAGTGATTAATTTTAAATTTTTATTTTTTTTAGAGACACAATGATATTCTGTTGCCCAGGCTGGAGTGCAGTGGTATAATTATAGCTCAAATGAGCCTCATACTCCTTGGTTCAAACTATCTCAGCCTCCCAAGAAACTGAGACTACATGCACATGCCTGTCTAAATTTTTAGAAAAATTATGTAGAGAGAGGGACTCACTATGTTTCCTAGGCTGATCTCAAATTCCTGGCCTCAAGCAATCCTCCAACCTCTACTTCCCAAAAACTCTGTGATTACAAGCCTGAGCCACCTTACTTTGCCTTAATAAACAAATTATAGCAATATTGGTAGGCAAATATGTTCCATCTAAAATCGGTTAAGCCTCAATTCAATCATTTTCTTATTGAGCAAGTAAAGAAGGAATTTTTTCCCATCGAACTTTGGCTGTTTGATGGTAGAAGACATCATTATTTTCATCCTGTAGCAAGAGAAATACTTGTAAACATATTATATATAAATAATATGTATATACATTATAAACCCTAACCTTATAAAATATAAATTATATATATATATAATTATATATATATATATATATATATATATATAAATTATATAAAAACTTTTTTCCATTCTGTTGGTTGCTGGTCCTAATGATTATATATAATGATTATGTTCATTATTTATAATCATTAGGACCAGCAACCAACAGAATGGAAAAAAGTTTTTTGCAGTGTACTCATCTGACAAAGGGCTAATATCCAGACTCTACAAAGAACTTAAACAAATTTATAAGAAAAAACAAAAAAACCATCAAAAAGTGGGAAAAGGATATGAATAGACCCTTTTCAAAAGAGGACATTCATGCAGCCAACAAACATATTAAAAAGTGCTCATCATCACTGATCATTAGAGAAATGCCAATCAAAACCACATTGAGATACCATCTCATGCCAGTTAGAATGGTGATCATGAAAAAATCTGGAGACAACAGATACTGGAGAGGATGTGGAGAAATAGGAATGCTTTTACACTGTTGGTGGGAGTGTAAATTAGTTCAAACATTGTGGAAGGCAGTATATTTATAAGCTTTATTTATGTGATAAACATTAAACCATTCTGTTTTCCTCTAGTTGTATTTGTGTTGAAGATCAAATACCTTGTCAGCATGTGTTTTATTTTCTTTAATCTCTTACTTAGTTCAGTAGCACTAATTCTCATACTAATGTTCCAACTATTATACGATCCTTGTTTTCCTGGGATATATCTCATATGGATTTGATTAATCTAGATAGGTGAATTTCCAAATGTGTATTTAAAATTTGTAGTAATATGTTTTCAAAGATTTTCCTATGTTGCTTTTCTTTTTTAGATTTGATAACCTATTTCGGCATACAGAATTATTTGAGAAGCTATAATCTTATACATTTTAAATGTGTATTAAATAAGCATAAATATTTAAAACAATTTTTCTTGAAATGTAATAGAACTTGAGCATATGACATCCCGGATGAATACTTTTAATGAGAAAATATTTGATTTTCAATTTAATTTTGAATAAATTTACTGGTCTGATCAAACTTTCTACCATTTATGTGACGTTGTAAACAATTTATATTATGGAAGATCATCATTATGAAATAACTTCAAAGTAATCAGTATAAAATTACATTCTCTTATTTTTAAAAATCTACTTCATATATTTGATGTCACTTTTTGTCATTTTTCTTGCCTATTATTTTTTATTTTCAAAAAACTTGTATCAGGTCATTAACTAGTAAGTGTATTATTTCTTTTTGCTTCATCATTTTATTCTTTAATTTTAAAATATGTTATCAAGAAAAGAAAACTTCAGGCCAATATCCATGATGAACATAGATGCAAAAATCTTCAATAAAATACTGACAAACTGATTGCAACAGCACATCATAAAGCTTATCCATCATAATCAAGCAGACTTCATCCCGGGGATGCAAGGCTGGTTCAACATACTCAAGTCTATAAACTTAATTCACCACATAAACAGAACCAAAGACAAAAACCACATGATTAGCTCAATAGATGCAGAGAAGGCCTTCGACAAAAATCTTTCAATTTTTTATTCTTTTGAGTCATTTGTTAGCTCCTTTTTTGTAACTTTAAGATATTTATTTCACTACATCTAAGAATTTATTGTTTTAGGATATTAAATTAGCTGCTTTTCTCCTCTATAACAGTTGTAGCTTATTTGGCTGCAAACATAGAGCAAAAGAGGATTGATGTGTATCACTAGAGTTTTGCCACAATTCTTGTACATAAACAGACCTTGGTGTAATGCCATATGAGAAACTGTTTTAATACTCAGCCAAGCACTTAGAAATTTCTTTCAAGTTAAATTGCTACCAGGTCACTGCCTTCAGTTACTAAGATAGCTGCTACAGAGCCATTCTACTAATTTCATCTCTGATCATTTAATCTCAGTTAAGTCTTAACAGTTTTTTGTAAATTTACTTTTGTGGGAGGTACACCATAGGTGTATAGATTTATGGAGTACATGAGATATTTTTATACATTATGCAATGCATACTAATCACATCAGGGTAAATGCGGCTTCCATCACCTCAAGCAGTTATTTTTTTTTTTGTCTTACGAACATTTCAGTTAAACTCTTTTAGTTATTTTTAAATGTACAAGAAATTACTGTTGACTATAATCACTTTGTTATTCTACCAAATATCAAATGATCTCCTTTTTCCTCCCCTCCCCTCCTGTACCCTCTCCTCTCCTTCCTTTCCTTACCCTACCTTCCCTTCCCTTCTTTTTTTTTTTGACAAGATTTTACTCTATCACCCAGGCTAGAGTGCAGTGGCACAATCTCTGCTCACTGCATACTCAATCTCCCATACTCAAGTGATCCTCTCACCTTACTCAGCCTCCCAAATAGCTGGAACTACAGGGGGGCACCACCATGCTCATTTAATTTTTGTATTTTTTATAGAGATGTAGTTTTGCTGTGTTGTCCAGGCCAGTCTGGAACTCCTGAGCTCAAGCAATCTAATCGTTTCACCCTCCTAAAATGTTAGGATTCCAGGTGTGAACTACCACACCTGGCCTAAATACTAGATCTTACTCATTTTCTTGTACTATATTTTTTGTATCCATTTAACCATTCCCACTTTTCTCCTACTTCTATTACCCTTCCCAGCCTCTGACAACCATCATTAAACTCTCTATCTTCATGAATTTAATTATTTCAATGTTTATTTCCCACAAATGCGTGAAAAACATAGTAAGTTTGGCCTTCTGTGCCTGGCTTATATCACTTAACAAAATGTCCTCCAGTTTCATCCATGTCGCAAATGACAGGATATAATTCTTTCAATCACCTAATAGTACAACATTGTGTATATGTACCACTTTTTCCTTATCCATTCGTCTGTTGACAGACACTTCCAAGTCTTGGTGATTGTAAACAGTGCTGTAATAACAGTGGGAGGGCAGATATGTCTTTGATATACTAATTTCCTTTCTCTTGGGTATATACCTAGCAGTATGACTGCTGGATTATATGGCAGTTCTATTTTTAGCTTTTCAAAGAACATATATACTGTTCTCTGTAGTTGCTATACTAATTTGCTTTCCCACTAACAATGCACTATGAGGGTTTCCTTTTCTCCACATACTCATTAGCATTCATTATTGCCTGTCTTTTGGATAAAAACCATTTTAACCATTTTTTCTCATACAATGAGAAAATATCTCACTGTAATTTTGATTTACATTTATTTGATTGCCTATGATGTTGACCACCTTTTCCTATATGTGTTTGCCATTTTTATGTCCTTTGAGAAATGTCTATTCAGATATTTTTCCCATTTTAAAATCAGATTATCATATTTTTTTCCTATTGAGTTGTTGTGCTCTTTACATATTCTTCTTATTAATCCATTGTCAAATGGATAGTTTGTAAATATTTTCTCCCATTCTGTGGGTTGTCTCTTCACTTTGCTGTTTCCTTTGCTGTGCAGAAGCTTTTTTAACTTGGTCTGTATTTTTTTTAAAGCTGATCTGATCCCATTGGTCCATTTTCATTTTGATTTCCCGTGCTTTTGGAGTATTAAAGATATGTTGGCCCAGACCAATATCCTGTGGATTTTTGCCAGTATTTTCTTTTAGTAATTTCATAGTTTCAGGTCACAAATTTAAGTCTTTAATCTGTTTTCATTTGATTTTTGTACATAGTGAGCTGTAAGTAACTAATGTCATTTTTTTTACTATGGATATCCAATTTTCTCAGCAGCATTTATTGAAGACATTGTCCTTTCCCCAATATATATTTTGGCCCCTTTGTTGAAATTTGTTTTGGCTCTTTGTTGAATTCACTGTGGATGTATGGCTATAGTCCTGGGTTCTCTCTGCTGTTTCCATTGGTCTATGTGTCTGCTTTTATGCCAGTACCATGCTGTTTTAATTACTATAGCTCTACAGTATAATTTGAAGTCAGGTAGTATGAATCCTTTTTTTTTTTTTTTTTTTTTTTGGCTCAGAATAACTTTGGCTATTCTAGGTCTTTTGTGGTTCTATGTAAATTTTATAATTATTATTATTTTTTTTTAAATTTTTTTTTAATATATACTTTTTATTGCATTTTAGGTTTGGGGGTACATGTGAAGAACATGCAAGATTGTTACATAGGTACACACATGGCAGTGTGATTTGCTGCCTTCCTCCCCGTCACCTGTATCTGTTATTTCTCCCCATGCTATCCCTCCCCAACTCCCCACCCCCTGCTGTCCCTCCTCTTTTTCCCCCCGACAGACCCCAGTGTGAGACGCTCCCCTCCCTGTGTCCTTGTGTTCTCATTGTGGAACATCCGTTTATTAGTGAGAATATGCGGTGTTTTGGTTTCTGTTCTTGTG
>PVKV010023474.1:0-33262 GCA_004027835.1 Alouatta palliata | reverse complement strand
ACAGCTGCGCCGGCCAAACCAGCCGCGCCGGCCAAACCAGGTGCGCTGGCGACCCGTGGGGCTCCTCCCCCTGGGAATCTCCTGGTCTGTGGGCAATAAAAATCCGTCTGGGAATGTGGCGTCCACTCACCCTCCACGCTTTCACTGGGAGCTGCAATCCTCAGCTGCTCCTAATCGGCCATCTTGGATCTCTCCCCTATTATGGTTTTTTAAAAATTATTTTTAGTCAACCTACTCCCTATCTTTTACTTATTTACCAGCAGTTTTCTCAGATAGAATAAATGTATGAAGGTCTTTAACACGACCAGTGACATTTTGAATGAATTAGGTTGCTCCCTCCCTAAGGAATCCCACTTAACAACAAGATGATCCATCTTATGAATGGAAGCAAACTGATGAAATATTATATGTGTTTGTGCTGAATGGAAGTTATTCTGTAGCGGTGTTTACGTATTTATTTTCCTAAAAGGACTCTTTGGATTAAATACTTCTTTATTCTATTATTCCAAATTAGTAGAAATTAATGCAAGTATTTAAATCTCAAAGATGAGCTACATTCTTAGCCTACATCTCATTTTTCTCAGCTGAGTCTCTCCTTAAAATTATATATGGATTTTGAGTATTTACATTTCCATTCATTTTTCACATTTTCACAGTCTAGGATGAGAACCATGCATTTCATAGTTCTTGACCTATTTTAAAGTTGTATCAATTCTTTTTTAACTTTTGGCTTTGCCCAGCAGGAAACACCACCTTAGATTGAATCGCATTACAACTATTTTTGTAAACTAAATCCAAGTTGGATTGCAGTGGTATTTTTGTGCCTAATCAACTTAAAATAACTATTTTTCAGCTAATTCTGTTTTATGTTTTTTCTTTGTAGATACATTTGCTTTTTTTTTTTTTTTTCCTTAAGATGGAATCTTGCTTTGTTTTCCAGGCTGGAGTGCAATGGTGTGATCTTGGCTCACTGCAACCTCCATCTCCTGGGTTCAAGTGATTCTTCTGCCTCAGCCTCCCAAGTAACTGGGACTACAGGCGTGTGCCACCATGACTGGTTAATTTTTTGTATTTTTAGTTGAGATGGGGTTCCACCATGTTGGCCAGGCTGGTGTCAAACTCCTGACCTTGTTATCTCCCCACCTTGGCCTCCCAAAGTGCTGGGATTATAGGCGTGAGCCACCACGCCTGGCCCCATTTGTTCTTATTCTAAGGGCTTCGTAGGCTGAAACTGTGGAATATAGCTAACACTATAATGTTCTGTTCAACAATTATTTCCAGTTTGTTTTAAAATAAATCTGTGAAAATATTTGCTGTCATGTTTCTAGCCCTCTGTGACCTCAAACTGTCATGCTGAATGACTTCTTATTGGTCTAGTGCACTAATTTTAAGTGATTTCACTTTCTTCCATAGCAATCACTAGAGATTGATAAGATTATAGAGACCATCCAATTTAATATCCTTATATCATAATCAAGAAAACCAATATCCAGAGGGGTTAAGTAAATTTTCCAAGGTCACATAGCTTGATAGTAACTGAATCTAAATTTGAACTCAAGGCTCTTAACTTGTGCATCAGGGCTGTTTCCATTCTATTATCATGTATCAATATGACTGTGTAATAGATATACTATATTTTAAGTTCCAACATATTTGTAATATTCTTATTTTAACCTTTAATTTTAGTCTTATGAAAATAAGTATAATGTAATCTACCCTGATCCTATCATACCAAATCATCTATACTCCCAATAAAAGACATATTAATTCCCATGTATGGCAGAAAGCACACTAACTAAGCATTTCAATTTTGATTAATGATACCACTTAGAAAATAAGGTCAGATCATATGTTAACTGGTCTTCATAATAATTTCAAGTAAAGGCTAACAGCTGTACAGTTATAGCCATATTGTTTTATGAGTGTTTTGAAATAGTGATTAAATAAGTGGTTCCGGACAAGACATTAGAACCAAGATGATAAAGTCAATAACGCATATCCAGCCCTTGCCCTCCCCCAACACACACACAGTCAAAGCAATTCCTGTATTAAGCATTGGTAGTATTGTTAAGGCTTGCTATTTTTGTTTTCAGAAGTAGGGTACTCCCCAGGTTTCCAAGTGTTAGCATAAACTTTTAAAATGTTTTATGAATTAAGACGAAAATTACATGGTGTTATAATGACATTCAGAGGCATTCAACAACAGACGAATGTAACAATTCTATGGTTATGGAACACAGAAACCTCTGGTTTTCCATTAAAAAACGTGTACCCAAATACAAAAGTGAGAATGGTTGTATACTCATGGATACTAAAGAAAACACAGCCTGTGTTTTTAAAACAAGTGTGTATTTTCCAAATGAATTATACATTACTAACATAAACAGACTATTGGCTTATAGCTGTGATGCTGTCCATCTGCTGTCTGTAAAGTCTACAGACAGTCCTTAAGGTGAATACAAAGGCAAGCTCAACAGAGATAAGTAAAATCTTTTTCAGAAAAAGAAGGGTAGATATCGAAATGAATATATCAATTAACAAGGCTGGTTTACTTTTGTTTATGTACTCATACATATTTTGAGACACTAAGGTACCATTCTGTCAATACATTCTAGTTTGTATCTAGCTTTTAAACAATTAAGAGGTAGTTTTATCACATGGAAATAAGCAAAGCTTTTTATAGAGCAATAATAGCCAAAAGCCAATTTCTCAGATTTTGTTTATTCAGTTGAAGAATAACTTTGTATATTCAAAAAGAAGAATTGAGGAAATTATGTGTACAAGTCAATGATCACAGCACCCATCCCTCAATTATGTGGACACGTCATCAGAAAGAATATTTTATCAAGTGAAAGGCAAGCCAAATTATTCAGATAATTGCTTACATTTCCCCAGTCATTTTTCATGTGTAAGCACAATATTTTGTATTCTATACTGAAAACATGGTTTTTGCTATTTGTTGATGTTGGTGATGAATTCTGGTTTCTCTTCATGGTCATTACTCAGATATGAGAGCATATGTTTTAAAATAAAAGACAAACTTAAAAGCTAAAACAAAATGTTTCTGGGAGAGAACATTGGGTCAAAAACTACACTAGTACTTTTAATCAATATACTGGAATCATCTAGAGAACCTGTTAAAATATAATTTCATATCTATATGTTCTCGTTATGAGATACATAACTACGTATTTGTAACCAACTCTTCAGGTGATTCTTATGCGTCTTGGCTGGCCAACATCAATTACTGTTTGGAAATTATTAAACAACATCATGGCAAATATTTAACAGTTGAGTTTCACTAGAAGGATTCTTATATATTTGATAGTTTACATTCAAGCATTTTATCTGAATCCTCTTATGAGACTATTTATATATCACGGAAATTGGTAGAGAGAAAACTATTTTCTCTAAAACTCCTGATCAGAGCAGTCCCAGTCTGATATTTTCATAGCAGCACAGCTGGAGATTTGAGTACTTCTAGATCTATGCAGACTGCTCTCTGGTAGAAGGGCTATTGGCTGGAAACCTCTCTTTGGAGCAAACTTCAAGAACAGTTAGATACAGACTGACTCCTTTTTGGTAGGACTAAATGATTGTATTTTCACATTTGTCATAATAACCTTCTTTCACCAAAGTACATGTTGACATTTATGAGATTTTCGCACAGCTAATCTGATACAGTTATCAAGATGACTAAATTAATAAATTTACCATAGTTATTATACACAAAATTACTCAAATTCTTAGGCAACTATGACTGATGAAAACTACAAATTATCCTCAAACCATTTGTGAAGCTATGACTTGGAAAGCATCATATTTTAATCAAGAAAATTATAATTTTATTTTTGAATTTTGATGTATTTCAGCTACTTCATTTGTTTGAATTAATGTATATTTTCATAATTTATCACGTTATCAATGTAGTCAAACATTTTGAAGTAGTGTGATGGTATCTTGAAGTGACAAGGTTTCTGGAAGGAAAAAACGTGGTATGTATTATTTTACCAATTTGCGCGGCATTTCCGGTCACCCTGACTACTTTTAATCCACCAAAATGATGTCACTCTATAAAGAACCAGGAAGATATAAATACAATTGGCTCTCAGAAGCTGGTGTGATCTGTCTTCAATACAATATTGGCTGGCTGTTTTCAGGCTACAGCTATCAAATGGTAAATAAGGCACAATTCTGCTCATTTCCTTGTACTGTCAAACCAAGAATTGGTGTTAGGAACTGGGAAACATGAAGAAGACACAAGGGGATTTGTAAAATGATTCTCTGAGAAAGTAATATCTTAACTGAATCTCATAAGGCAAATTTATGGATCACACTTTTATAAACCTCACATAAGGTGTTTGGTTGGAAAAAGAAGAGTAGATGAATTTAGAGGAGTACCAAGGACCACATCCTGGAGGAATTTGAATGGTATGATTATGAACTTGGATATTACTCATGTTGTTAATGGAAGACCATTGAAGTGTTGAATATTACTGGATGCAGGGTGAGATAATACATTGGGTGAGGTCGAAACAGGGCTGCAGGTAGGAAATGATATGAGGCAAAATTCAAGGAGCTCATACACTGCTCATGGAGAGAGACTTGTAAACAAAGAGTTTACCTTAATACAAAGGCAATACCAGTTTTAATAAATGCATGAGATTGTGAATTGCTTTCTAGTTTCCTGTCATGTATACACAAGATTATAAGCTTCATGAGTTGAATGTGGAAACTTCAAATGTTAGCAATTGCACATATACAGCTGAATAATCATATGGTAATATTGAAAAGCAAAATATACAAGTATGTTACTGAATGTTTTCATTTCAACCTGGAGTATAATTTTATGGAGAATATCTCCACCTAATAAATAAAAATAATAAGAAGAAATAACTGATTTTGCTTAGGTTTTACCAATTAAAAGCACACAGAAATCAACATGACCATGAATTTATTGTTAGTATATAAAATGATATTATGGCTATAAAGTTATTACCATTTACAAATTATTTATACATTTATGTCCTTTCTTTGCAAAAGGGTGATCAAGGTTCTGAATACTCAGAAATTTTCTAATTACGAAGTAATAATTACACTATTTTGATAATACTGGAAAAGTGGCTTAGAAGTACACATGTAATAACATACTATAGAGGAAATGATTTGGATTTGGTTATCATCTATAGTTATACTGCTGAGTCAATTTCTCATAACCAACCCCTCTATTATCAACACAGGTGTTACTCAGCTCAACAACTAAGTAAGCATAGTATGTTTTCTTTGGAAAGCATTTGAAGAATTGGATGTATTTATTATAACACAAAATGCACTCACTTTTGTATTAAATGAACTAAACAGTGCACGAAGTTCACTAGCATTAGAAGATAAACTGAACAATTATGTAAAAGCACTGTTGTATGTAAAATACACATAGGAGGAAAACAAATTTGATATCTGGACTAAATTTTTCTTGGTGTTTTAGCCTGTGACCCATGTTGCATAAACGATGTTTTAAATATTCTTCAACCTCAAATGCTTGGCTACATGAAGAGAAGGTAATTCATATACATAGGACAGAGTATGATCTTTATGTGTCAGGAAGCCTTTATATAAAAAAGGATAAATATAATTGAAACTATGCTGAATTAAGAATATAAAAAATTTTAGTGATTTATTATAACTACAGCTTATAATTTGCTCATTCTACATGCTCAACACAAATAGTGGTAAGACAGGGTGGATATGGTAATTCACAGCTAAATGCATGGTTCATCTTATGATGCCACAATTTCAACTGGGAGCATCCAGCATATATCAATGTTAGGCGAAGAGAGAGCATGGAGCCTTTCATCTAATATTGACTTTCTTGGAAGGGAAGTGATGCTCCAGAAGCAATGTCTTATATGAATTTGTTAAATGTTAAAAGTTAAATGATTATTTTACCAGAATCCACACAAGAGTGATAGTTAAAAATGTTTAAATGGAAGTGGTAACTTCACCAAAAGCATAAAAATACTAGATTCATTAGATACATAAAAATATAATCAGTTAATTATAAATAAGCTGATATAAAACAATTTTGTGTAAAGTTAATCTACTAGTTGAATAAAATCGCCTGTTTTCTTTTATTGTCCCTCCTGGTTCTAACAGTTTCCCGTGTGGGGAGAAATAGCTAGTTAAAAGAAATCCAAAAGTTGGATGACAAACCCAATTGACATAGCTAACTACAGAAAGCTGTCAACATCCTACTGATTCTTAACATAAATTCCATCAAACTTGCTGAATCACACAATCTGTGCTGTTCTGATACCCATGAAAGCGTAACTCCAGAGACGGAAAGTACCTTAGAAAGTATTCAATGTACAGATTGTACTGGCAAGGCACCACCCCACCATCTTCTGCTTGTAAGTGAGCTGATTTCCATAAAGATAATTAGCTATATATATACACTATGGGCTTACATTGTGAAGGTGCCATGTTGTGAACTTTACATGAATTATCTAATGCATTCTTAACATAAAAACTGTAATGTAGGAAATATTCTTCTTATTTTATAAGCTTAGAGATGTGAAGTAACATGATAATGGTTACAGGGTTGATAACTTGGTCCAAAAAAGTTTGACTCCAAATCCAGTGCTCTTAACCCCTGCACCTAGCTGTTGTGTTGTAATGCAATTATGATAGAGGCTAGGGACCATACTGAACCAGGATAATCAGAATATTTCTGAATACAGTGACTCAAACAACTTCTTTCGATCAGTGGTGATTGCTGAAAAAAGGTGAAACTTATTTTCCTTGTTAACTCCCTTAATTTGCATGAGAAAATTGGAGCCCACGGGCAAACTTGTCCAAGGTTAAGGGAGCTAGTGTTAGAAAGAGAAACAAGAGAACTCAATAATCTTGATTCAGAAATCTCAGGCTCTAAACCAGGATATCCACTGAGATCTCAGCTCCAGCAAGGGCAGCAATTCAGAAATCAGGGACCCTTGTTTTTCATCTGAAAATGAACCTGAAATGGGGCCAAAACTCATGACACAGAGTGTTCAAACATTTCTAGAAGACTCAGTGAACTTGTCTGCAAATGTTTACCATAATGCACTTAGTCACACATATCAGGTTTGCCAAGGGTCTTGCAGAATTTCAGGGATGGATCAGTGGCTACTTTAGTGTGATTATCTCCAGCTGAGCTGAATTGTGTCCGGTGCCTCAGGTTACTTGACAAGACTGACTCACAGAAAGGAAGGAAAGCCAGAAATTTGTAGAAAGGAAAACGCTGAAGAAGAGGAAGAGGGGATAAGAAACAGAAAGGAGAAGAACACAGAATAAGAGGTAAAATTATAAAAGAGATGTGATTCTTATTGGTAGAGAGAGGCTTCACAAAAACTCTCATGCCATCCTTGTTCTCAAACTTATTTTTGCCCTAGACTTTATCACAGACCAAGTATCTCACTTCATCACAAGGCTGTCGCTTCTTCAGTGCGTTTCAGTGCAAGATCTCCTTTTTATTTTCTTAAATACTAGTTTTGCCTGGCCTAGATTTCACCTTATCCTATCTAGCCATTGTCCAGTTTGCTAGTTCACTGTTTTGAGGCCCCTGAAGTGTACCAAGTTCCCTTAAAGACAAGCTAAGTGCCTGTTAGCTCTCTCAGCTAGAAGCTACAGGGAGTACCCTCTTCTGACGATTTTAGGAGCACCCTCCTGCTAAGAAGTAAGAGCTGTCTTTGAATGAAGAGTTTCAGGTTTGCAGAAGTACACACTTTCAAGCAAACTCTTTGGGTTTTGTAAACTGATAGGTTACGAGAAATACGGGTGCTGAATGTCTTCACAGTAACTTTTCCTACAATCTGTTTTCTGCTCATGCGTTTCCCTCTTCACTTTGCTAAGAAAACTACAAGAAAGCACCTCTTTTTCTGGCGTCACATTGTGTTAGCAGAACAGAAATGTTGAATGAAAGATGGAAATTAGTGAAATTCTACATTATCCTTAAGAGGATTTGACAGAACATCAAATTCTGTGCAATTTAAATAGCTCAATAGAACAAGCAGAGTTTAATTAAAGGAAAACTAAGAGGTGCAATCTCCAGAAAATGGTTCTAAAGTGTTCTTAACAATATTTTCACTTAACTAATTTTATTTTTAAGACTCTACTATTATTATTCTGAGTATCTAACATCACAAAGGTTTGTAAATGTCAGCCTTGGCAAAAGACAGTTCAATATGCAAGTTTTAAACTAATTTTTCTGAACCATTGCTGATAAAGTGTGCTACTCCTGTGTCAGGTAGGCGTGTGCATGTGATTATGAAGAGCTCAGTATAATATTTTAGTGTTTCCAATACAGGCCCTACTGAGAGACATAACTTTAATGAATTCACCATAGTCCAGTGTCTGGCTTTCAGACTCAGTGTCAGAGATTGTCTCTTTTTTTTTTTTTACACTTTCTTGGCAGACACACTCCCTTTATAAATGCGTTAATATCTTCTGTAAAGTCTAAGTTCCTGGGAGTCAGATTTACTTCAAAATGATTCACTTTAAAATCTCTTCTGTGAACAACTGTGTGCTGATTTTATGGCCTCATTCTTTAAGAGCAGTGTTATTTTCTTGTTTTACAACGAGACATGTTGCAGAATTTTTCAGGGTGGAGGTTAACTTTCATCTCAGATAAATTATTTGAGAACCACATTTTTAGCTACTAATGGTGGAAAAAACGAGGAGGCTCAAACTAAGTTGCTTGTGGTGACCATGATCTACATAAACTTTAATAACATATATTTTGGATAAAGGAAGAAAATCATACCAAATACCTTGTACTTAAACTTACCGATTAAGTGGGAACTTCTGAAATAGAAGAAAATGGCATTACATTACCATTCTTTCTGAGTCTGACAATTGCTACATTTGCATTCTTTAAAGGACATTTTTCTTTTTACTAAAGCTCGAATCTGTGACCCTGCCTGTTCACCTTGGAAATCAAACTGTTATCTTACACTCTGATTTCAGTAATTGGATCTATGGTTTTTCTCGACCTTTGTATGTTCCTCACTTGCTTTCTTTCCTTCACGCTTCATAGGATTTAGAATTAGGGATTAGCATTTCACTTTTTATCACTTAATCCTTCCAAAAGTATGAATGTTGTGACTCAGCCCTCTGGCTCAGTATTGTCTGTGATACTGGCTGCCTAATGCCAGAGTTCTCTGGCACTGTATGTCTAGACTAGATTTCTGATGCCTAGACCCTGTTGGTGCATCTTCATTCTTGAGAGGGCAGCTTCCTGTTTTCTAATCATTGAACTCTGTATCTCTGTTGGACTTCCTCCTAAAGTTCTTACTATTCGCTGACAAAGGAAATTCTCCAATTTTTCTGTCTTTACACTGTGCGTTTTGAACACCAAACATGAAAAATTTGAGAACTTGTTTCAATACTCTTGCCATGGAGCATCGAATGTGATTTTTGAAATGAATGAAACTGTATTTTTTCTGCTGATGAAATCAGTAGTCCATATGAACCACAATAATTTTTACTGTCTTTTACCTAAAAACTGATTTTTTTAATGCCTCAATGAACTTTCTTAGTGCATTTGCACTCCATTTAATTTGACAATATAGTTTTCACTGTATAAAATAAGGGAATGGGAGTAGTAGTATTCTGGGGGCATCTTAGTAAAAAAACTCATGCTTCGTAATTGACTCCTCAGAACCTTATTTACCATATCCACGTGCCCATCTTTCCAGAATCCAAGAGCAGTGCTGGGAGCAACTTCATAGACGAAGACAACTTAGAATACACTTAAGTTTGAGTTCAAACTCTTCACTTCTCAATACCAGGTAGAAGAGCTGATGAAAGAGGGCTGCTTTCTCACTGTCCCAAAGTCTCAAGTCTTCTGATGACTAATTGAATTGGAAGCCACCAAGCCTCCACCACTCCTCCACCCTGGTCACCTACAAACATAACATCTGGTGAAAGCTGCTAAGGCTTCCCCTGTGCATTCTCTAGAGCAGAGGCACCAGCCGTTCCTGGGGCTGTTTGAGCCATGGCTGGTGCTGGAGTAGTGAGGATGTGGGGAGCAGCTTCCTAAGGCAATGCAAGGCAACAGCAGCCCCAGGCCTGGACCTCAAAACCGTTCTGTCCTCGTACACCTCTGTGCCTCTGATGGGAGGGGCGAACTTGAAGATTTCTGAAATGCCTTTGGGGACTTTTTATCATTGTCTTGGCTATCAGCACCTGGCTCCCACTTATTTGTGCTCATCTGTCTAGCAAATTGTTGATTCACAAAACCCTTGAATTTATTACCTGAGAATCTTCTTTTCTTCTGCTCACTGCCACATGGCCGGTCTACATATTTTTCAAATTTTTATGTTCTGCTTTTCTTTTAATTATACATTCTGCTTTTAGTTTACTCCTTTGTTGTTGTATCTAATCATAAACTGTTAGAAGCAGCACATCACTTCTTGAATGGATTGCTCCTTAGAAATTTCTTCTGACAGATACTCTAGGTCATCACTGTTAAGTTCAACCTTCCACAAAGCCCTAGGACATGGACATGATGCACATAAGCTCTTTGCTATATAACAAGGGCGACCTTTGCTCCAGTGCTAGTTTGTGTTGGCAATAAAAATGTAGCACCTGAAATTATTTCACAAACTTCTTTAATCACATACATCACTTGTACCTCCTGAAGTCAATTCATTGAAAATTATGAAACTAATCAAATAATGGCCATTAAATGGAGTTTTTGTATGGTTTATATAAAAATGGTAAAAATCATCTTTCACATAGTGATGTTTACTTGCTTTTAAGGGAAAAAATATGTACGTAAGAGTTTTTGAAAAGAAAGATAAAATAAAATATTGTCTTCACACCAGAAGAGTGGCACATTCAGTGTCTTGAACAGCCCAAACCAATGGTTTTATGGACAAAATGGAACTGATTTTATGATAGTGTCGATAATGTACCAAAACATCTTAAGAAGAGATGGCTTGCAAAAGGATTACCAACAACTTGGCTCTTTCTGCAAATCTAAACATCTTCCTCACTCACTGGAGAAGGAAACTGATAGCACGTCATTAGGCATAGTTAAAACCGGCATTTAAATGCTGTAACAGAACATGTTGTATATTTTTCAGAGCCAAATAAAACCAGAAACTAGAATTGGAATCTATTATCTGACATCTTCTAAGTTGAAATATCCGACCTTCCAGCTGTCGAGTGTAATGTGCTTGTCAACTTCACACCTAATGATGCACTGATAATAGTTTTTATTCAGACATCTCTTTATTATTCCTCAGTCTTCATTTCATCTTAATATTGCAGTGCATCTAAGAGAACAATCAAATACTTGTTGCCATTTGCCAACACTCTATAATCGTGAATTTGTGTTTTCTAATTTTAAATAAAAAGACTAAGAAAAGAAACTGACCATCTAGCTGTCTATCCATAAGTCAGGTACAGATTTCTTGGTGAAAGACTCACATCTATAGATAAAAGACATTAAATGAGAGTTATTTATTTTGTTAATAGGGAAAATAAATGTTAGAAATTGATTTGCTAAATATCATTATGCATGCTGTGTGTCAAAGGGACAAGAGGGAGGCAAGAATGTATGATCAGGTTTGATACTGTTTTCAGTAGTTTATGAAAATGATGCAACAGAGATTGAGTTAAATAGGTAGAGTCAAGGCAAAGGTGGTAAACCTATGGTACGTTGAGAGGATAAAGTGAAAGAGAAGACTCAAAATAAGTGTCATATTTTTAGTTTTGTAGGTAGTTTTACCTTTTACTGTGACTGGGCGCACAGGAGAAAAAGCAAGTTTCTGGTGACAGAAAAACATTCAATTTTAACACGTTGAGTCTGACGGCTATAAAAACAATAGGAACATGCCCAATAGAAATTGTTTATATGAACATGCTGTCCAGGAGAAAGATTTAGATTGGAGATTAAGCTTTTGAAGTCATTAGATTATCTGCGATAATTAAAACCATAGGTTTGTTAACATCATTCATGAAGCATGTGACTGAAGGAAGTATAAGGCAGATACCTGAGGAATGTAACATTAAGGGTTAAGGTAGAGGAGATATATCAAGAGAGTACAGTGTCAAAGAAATCAAGTGAAGAGTCTTTCAAGAAGGAAGGGGTGCAGAATCAACTGAGGTGTTAAGTCATTCTTGCATTGCTGTAAAAGAATACCTGAAACTGGGTAATTTATTTTTAAAAAGAGGTTTATTTGGCTCATTGTTCTGCAGGCTGTATGAACATGGTTACAACATCTGCTTGACTTCTGTGGAGGCCTCAGGGAACTTTTATTCGTTGCAGAATTTGAAGCAGGAACAGGAAGGTCACATGGCAACAACAGGAGGAGCAAGAGAGAGTGGGGGAAGACGCCACACACTTTTAAACAGCCAGAGCTCATGAGAACTCACTCACTATCAGGAAGACAGCACCAAGGGGCTGGTGCTACAGCATTCATAAGAAATCTGCCCTCATGATCTCATCACCTCCTACCAGGCCCCACCTCTAACACTGGGGATTGAAATTCAACATGTGATTTAGAGGGGATAACATCCAATTTCTATAAACTGAATAGTGTTAGAGAGCAATGAGTCATATGAAGACTAAGAGCATCTATTAGAATGAAATAGGGTTCATCTATACTGATTTTGAGCAATATCTTTATAGTCATCAAAGTGGAATATAGGTTAGATTTGGTTGAGAAATGAATGGCCAGTGTGTTGAAATGTAGACAGATTTTTAATAGAGAAATGTGTTCCTAACAAAGACTGAATTAGGATTCATTGAGGTAGTGAGATCAAGAGAAAATTTTTAAAAAAGGTTTAAATTTAGAACATGTACCTGTTGATGAGAACAGTTAAGTAGAAAAGGACAGATAGTAATACAAGACTGATCAAAAGGTGGGAGAGTGTGGAATCCCAAGCACAATTTGATTGGTATCATTTAGATAGGAAGAAGCATGCCTCTTCCATTCTAACTGTAGGGAATGAAAAAAAAGTATGGACAAATGTAGGTGTTCAGGTGGTGAACTCATCTGCTCAGAATCATATGTGATAGATAGATGTGTTTTTTGGCTTCTATTTTAGATACAGCAGGTAAGTGTGCAGGTTGGCTAAGTTAGCACTGTCTGATCCTCAGATTGGGAGTACAGATTCTGTCACTCTGGCGGCGAGCATAGTACAGAAGAGGTAGTTTTTCAAATCTTATGCCCCTCCATACCTTCACCCTCTAGCAGTCCATAGTATCTATTGTTCCCATGTTTATGTCCATAAGTGCTCAAAGTTTGCCTCCCACTTATAAGTGACAACATGTGTATTTTGTTTCCTTTTCCTGTATTAATTCACTTATGATTATGGCCTCCAGGTACATCCATGTTGCTACAAAGGACATGATTTCATTCTTTACATGGCTGTGTAGTATTCCATGGTGTATATGTACTGCATATGGTTAACCAGTTATCACAGCACCATTTATTAAATAGAAAGTCTTTTTATTATTTCTTATTTTTGTTGATTTTGTCAAACATCGGGTGGTTGTCGGTGCATGGCTTCATTTCTGAGTTTTCTTTTCTGTTCTATTGCTGTGTGTCTATTTTTGTATGACTACTGTGCTTTCTTGATTACAATATAGAGTATAATGTGAGGTCACATAGTGTGATGCCTCCATCTTTCTTCTTTCTGCTTAGGATCACTTTCACTATTCAGACTTTCTTTGTTGTCCAGTTAGTGAATTTTATACTGTTTTTCATGTAATTCTAGGAAGAATGATGTTGGTGGTTTGGTAGGCATAGTGTTATATTTGTAAATTGCTTTGGGCAATGTAACCATTTTAACGATATTGATTCTTCCAATCCATGAGCATGGAATGTGTTTCCATTTATTTTTATCATCTCTGATTTATTTCAGCAGTATTTTGTAGTTCTCCTTGTAAAATACTTTCAACTCCTTGGTTTGCTGTAGTCCTAGGTATTTCATTTTTTTGTGGCTATTGTAAAGGGGATTGTGCTCTAGTTTTGGCTCTCAGCCTGAACACTAATCATATAAAGAAATGCTACTAATTTTTGTACATTGATTTCATGTTCTGAAACTTTACTAGAATCATTTATCTGTTTTAAGAGCCTCCTGGCAGAGTCTTAAGCATTTTCTAGGTATAGAATAATATCATCAGTGAAGAGAGTTAGTTTGACTAATTTTTTTTTTTTTCAATTTAGACACCTTTTATCTCTTTTTCTTTCCTGATTTCTCTGGCTAGCACTTCCAGTACTATGTTGAATAGGAATAATGAGAGTGGGCATCCTTGTCTTGTTCTACATCTCAACTTGAATGCTTCCAGCTTTTATTCATTTAATATGATGTTGGCTGTGGGTTTGTCATAGGTGGTTCTTAATTTCTCAAGGTATGTACCTTTCAGGCCTAGTTTGTTGAAGTTTGTTTAAAAATCATGATGGAATGTTGGATTTTATCAAAAGTGTCTTCTACATCTATTGAGATGGTCATATAATTTTTGCTTTTAATTCTATTCATGTGGTCAATCATATTTATTGATTTGCATGTGTCTTAAGTAACCTTTCATCCCAGGAATAAAGGTGACTGGATCATGGGGAAGTAATTTTGTGGTGTGCTGCTAGAGTCACTTTTCTAGTATTTTGTTCAGAATTTTTGTGTCTATTTTCAGCAGGGACATTGGTCTCGAATTTTCTTTTTCCATTGTCTTTGCCAGATTTTGGAATCAAACTGATACTGGCTTCATAGAATCAGTTGGAGGAGCACCTTGTCCTCAATTTTTGGGGACAATTTCAGTAGGATTTGTACCAGTTCTTCTTTATATGTCTGGTAAAATTCAACTTTAAATCCAAACAAAAAACCACAATTTTTTGGTAGATTTTTTTATTATTGATTCAATTTCAGAGCAAGATATTGGTTTATTAAGGATTTCTGTCTCTTCCCGATTCAATCTTAGGAGATTATGTGTTTCCAGGAATTAATCCATTTCCTCTAGAATTTCTAAAATGTATGCATAGAGTTATTTAAAGTAGTCTCTGAGGTTTATTTTGTACTTCTGTGGGATAAGTGGTAACAACAGCTTTATCATTTCTGATTGTATTTATATGGATCTTCTCTTTTTTTCTATGTTAATCTTTCTAGCAGCCTATCAATCTTATTTATTTCTTCCAAAAAACAAATTCTTGGTTTTATTGATCCTTTTGTGAATATTTACATCTCAACTTTATTCAGTTTTCTAACTTCAGTTATTTCTTCTGCTACTTCGGGGTTGGTGTGTTCTCTTGCTTCTAGTTGCTTTAGGTGCAAACTTATATTATTAATTTGAGATATTTCCAATTTCTCAATAGAGGAATTTTAGGGCTGCAAATGTTCCTCTTACCACTGTTTTAGTTGCATCCTAGAGATTTTGGTAAGCTGTATCCCTATTTTCATTAATTTTAAAGAATATTTTTGATTTCTGCCTTAATTTCCATGTTCCCTCAGGAGTTATTCAGGAATAAAGTGTTTAATCTCCATGTATTTGTGTAATTTTGGGAGATCACTTTTATATTGATTTCTATTTTTATTGCACTGTGGTCTGTCTTTGGTATGAGTTCAATTTTTTGAAACTATTGAGACTTTCTTTATGACTAAGCATGTAGTTGACCTTAGAGTATGTCCCATGCGCAGATGAGAAGAATCTATATTCTATGGTTGTTGGTTGGAATGGTCTGTTTATATTCATCAGGCACAGTTCAAGGGTCAAGTTGAAATCTAGAGTTTCTTTGTTAGCTTTCTCCCTCAATTAACTGTCTAATGCTGTCAGTGTGATGTTAACATCTCCCACTATTATTCTATAGCTGAATCTTTTTGTATGCCAAGAAGGACTTGTTTTATGAGTCTGAGAGCTCCAATGTTGGGTGTGTATATACTTAGGATAGTTAAGACTTCTTGTTTGATTTTACTCTTTATCATTATTTAATTTTTTTGCCCTTCTTAATTTTTATTGCTTTAAATTCTGTTTTGTCTTATGTAATATTAATAACCACTGCTCTTTTTTGTTTTCTGTTTTCATGGTAGATCTTTCTCCATCCATTTACTTTGAGCCTGTGGGTATGGTTGTATGTATGATGGATCTCTTAAAGACAGAAGTTTGGTTCTTGTCGTCTTTATTCAGGTAGTCATTCTGTGTCTTTTAATAGGGGCATTAAGCCCCCTTACATTTAAGGTTAGTAATGATATGAGAGATTGTAATCCTATCATTGTGTTGTTGGCTGACCTTTATGTAGATTTGATTGTATAGTTGCTTTATAGTGCCTGTAGGCTATGTGCTTAAATGTGTTTGCCTGGTAGCAGGTATCATTCTTTCAATTCATTGTTTAGCACTCCCTTAAGGACCACTTGTAAGTCTGGTCGATTTGAAACAAATTCTGTAAATCCTCGAACACTGTTGGTGTAATGTGAATTATTACAACCACTATAAAGAACAGTTTGGAGGTTCTTAAAGAAACTAAAAATAGAGCTGTTATGTGATCCAGCAACCTCACTCCTAGACATATACCAAAAAGAAAGGAAATTCGTATATCAAAGACATATCTGCACTCCCATGTTTGTTGCAGCACTATTCACAGTAGCCAATATGTGGAAACAACCTAAATTTCCACTAACAGATGAATGGATAAAGAAAATATATGTATACACAACGGAGTACTATTCAGCCATAAAAAAGAATGAAGTCCTGTCATTTGTAACAAGATGGATGGAACTGCAGGTCATTATACTAAGTGAAATAACCCAGGAACAGAAAGACAAACTTTACACGTTCTCATTTATTTGCAAGAGCTAAAATTTAAAACAATTGAACTCATGGAGATAGAGAGTAGAAGGATGGTTATCAGAGGCTGGGATGCTAGTAGAGGGTGGGAGGAAATGAAGATTAATGGGTATAAGAAATAGAAAGAATTAAAAAGATCTAGTATTTGACAGCATAAGAGGATGACTATTGTCAAAAATACTTTAATTGCACATTTAAAAATAGCTAAAACTGTATAATTGGATTGTAATTTAAAACACAAATGTTAGAGGTGATGGATGATCCATTTACGCTGATCTATTATACATTTCCTTCCTGTATAAAAAAATCTCATATATCCCACAAATATATACATCTACCCTGTACACACATTTTTTTTAAACAAAAGAAACATATTCCCTCAATGTTTTCTTGTCTGAGATGGTTTTAATTTCTCTTTATTTATAAAGCTTAGTTTGGTAGCATATAAAATTTTTGCTTAAAATTAATTTTATTTAAGTACACTGAAAATAGGCCCCAAAACTATAAGTTTATAAGGTTTCTGCTGAGAAGTCTGCTGCCCAATGGGGTTCCTTCTGTATAATCCTTGACCCTTCTTTGTAGTTACCTTTAAATTTGTTTCTTTTGAATTAATCTTGATGAAACTGATGTCTATATGTCTTAGGGATATTCACCTTGTATAGTATCTAGCTGGTGGTCTCTGTATTTCTTGAATTTGCATGTCAAACTCTTAGTGAGAATTTTCATGCACTATATCCCCAAATACATTTTCCAAATTACTTAGTCTCTCTCCTTCTCTCACAGGAATATCGATTAGTTGTAGATTTGGTCACTTTACATAATCCATGTTTCTCAGAGGTTTTAATCACTTCTAATGCTTTTTATATTTGTCTGAGCTGATTAAAAGAACTGTTCTTCAAACTGTGGGATTTCTTCCTTAGCTTGCTATATTCGGCTAATACTTCTGCTTATATTATAAAACTCTTACAATGTCAACTCTATCAGATCAGTTTGATTCTATCTTATAATGGCTATTTTGTCTTCCAGCTCTTGGATCCTTGTACTGGATTCCTTAAATTGAGTTTCAATATTCTCTTCAATCTCCATGAAGATTGCCATCCAGATTCTGAATTCTATGTCTGCCATTTTAGTCATTTCTGACTGGTTAAGAACCATTACTGGGGATCTGGTGGACTCATTTGGAGGTAAGAGAACACTTTTGCTTTTTAAATTGCTAGCGTTTTAGCATTGCTTCTTTCTCATTGGAAAAGGTTGGTGTTCTTTTTACTGTAGTTTGAGTACAGTTGGTTGGCATCATTTCTGGATATGTTTAGAGGGCCAAGGCTCTGTGCAGGGTCTTTACTTATGGTTTCATTCTTGCCTTTGGATTCACAAGGGTCTCATTGGCAAAATATTTTTGACTTTGTAGTTTGGGCTGTGATCCAGTAGATAGTGCTTAAGAATAATGGGTGGTAGATAAACTCTTACTCAGCCATGTGGCTCCTCTGTATTTCCTTGTGTTTATAGCCATGCTTTGCAATGCAAGGGGCAAAGAGATAACTTCCTCACTTGGTCTTCTCCTGGGCCTTGGGGGAGCCCCCTCCAATCATTGGCACTATGCCCACCTTTCTTTTGTTAGGTGTTCTGGAACTCTGGGATCCCTGGGAAGAAGCTGCAGTGGGGAAGTAGGCCACACCATCTCTGGGCCGACCCCATGGAGGGATGCATGGCTTGCTCCTACTCTAGTCCAGGAACTCATGCAACTCACCCCCTCAGTGCTCTGAGAGTTTGGGCTCCTCCTCTTCTTGAGTTCACAGGTCTCTGCTCAGCATTCCTGGGCTGTGAGTTACAGCTCTGGGGTGCTGAGATCAGCTAGTGGCTCTATTCTCTCAACTCTCACAGTTGGGTTCTGGGTATGATGGGGGATCTGAAATTTTCCCAGGCCACCAGGAATGTAACCAAATGGAGAACAGCACCCAGGCTTGTCATCAGAGGCTGTGCTGTGCACATGCTCCTGCAGGGTAGCTATGCAGGGGTCCTTTGAGAGGTTGTTGGGCAGGATAGGTTGCAGAACAAACATGCCATAGTTTTGTGGGGAAGTAGGACTCATTTTCTTCTGGCCTGTTGGTCTACTGGGGCTAGAGAATTTCAGTGGGAGTTGGGGAGCCATAGGTGATTGGTGCCTATAGCCATGCTTCCCCAGAGCTGTATAATACTGTAATTTCATGCTGATTGAAGCTCCATCTCTTTCTACTCTCTGGGCAGATCCTCCTGTCATCTCAAATGTCTATGGAGGATGTGAGGACCCCTGTAGCCAGGATCCCAGTGGCCTACAGCGAGGGTGGGCAATCATACAGATCGTTTACTTGCCAGTTCCCTAGGAGCCATTTTAGGGCAGGGACTAGCCCCAGCATTTGGGTTCCTCGTGTAGGCTTCCCAGCCTCTTCCATCATCAGCTTTAGCATCTACACCCTGTCTCTATCCACTCATGGTGTTTTCCCTCCAAAGATCTGTCTAAATGATGTTGTTTTACTCAAACCTTTGGTAGTCTCAGTAGGAGTGGCACTTCCTGGCTGTATCTAGTTGTATCTAGCTGTCTTGTGTCTGACAGATTTTTTGAAGAAAGTTTCAGGAAAGTGGGAAAGATTTGTGGTAGTCGTTGTAGAGAAGTAGAGAAGCAAGCAGATTAGAGAACCTTAGTAGGATGGCTAACTTTTAGCATTTGGGCTTCAGTTAAGACTGGTAATGATTATTTTTAGCATTATCATCAGCCAAGTGTTGTTACTTTTTCCAGTTTTGTTGCAAGAGCAGAAGAGGTGAAATATATATTTATCCAAGGTTAGGATATTGCCAGATGTATGTGAAAGAAGGGAGATTAAAATAGAATAGTAGTTGAAGTGATAGACCATATTAACTCCATAAGATAAGGACAGAAAGAAAAATGAAGAAGGAATTTGAGGAAGGACTAAGAATTTGAAGTTCCTGTAAGTTCAAAAAACAATAGTAGAAATAACAAGTGATTATACTAGAAGTTTTCATAAACTGGAATTACATGGAGGAGAAATATTTTTGAGTGATGGTCCTTGTGTGTGATTTCACAAGTCAGCTGAAGTAGACTGTAGAAGAGATGAACTGGATGTCAAGAAAATGAGAGACAGGAATGTTCAGTAGCTGATGTATATGTATATAAAAGTTACATAGAATAATAGCAAAGCTTGGAATAACTAGAAGTCTGTACACCAGCTACCTTTGCCTTGAATGAATAATTGGAAGAGGAAAGCTTGTGATGGGGAGATGTGTGGACAAAATAAGAAGTGGGAGAAGATGGCTTAGCTAGAAGACATGAACCTCACAAATAGCAAGATTTTTTTAAAATATGGATTAATAATATGTGGAAAGCAATTCTGTGAAGCTAGTAGAACATCAGTCTCAATTCTAAAATCTGAATGGTGGAGGATTATGGTAGTATGAAGAGCTTCCTTTTGAGAGGAAAGACGGTGCTCTAGCAGAACTGGATTTATATTGGGACAGAAATTTATGTTTAGTAAGTGGAGCATTCAAATTAATGACTTTAGAAATGAAGCATATTTAGGCGATGACAATATTCAGGTTATGCCCTTAACAGTTTATGGCTAAAGGAAGGATTGTTTTTTTCCAAAACTAGATGATCAAGGAACTGAAATACTATGATGTTGAGTAGATTCTTGATAGGAGTGAGGTGTTTTCCAGGATGTTAAAAAAATTCAGAATAGAGAGGAATAGATTGAACCAGTCAGTAGGTGACAGTGAAAAGGTGGAAGAATAGGAGGCATACAGCTGGATGTAATAAGTCTCAAGGAACAAAAAGACATATTATTATGTTAAGAAGAAAAGCCTTATTACACTCATAGGAAACAAGAATGATGGATATTATCTTCCTACTTTGAAATACGTGAAAAGCCTCCACTTAAAAAGGGATATGACAACTCAAAAGCACACATATGTCTTAGTTAATGCACCTTGTGCAGAAAAATATTATTCATAATTTAGTATAAGTAACAGAGGACATGGGGAATGCTTTGTAATGAATAGCTATTTTCTTTGAAATCCAGAGCTATACATCTAACTACCTGCCTACTGTCCCCACTTGGTTGTATGAAGACCAAATTGAGATAAATGCATCAAATATTTAACTAATGGTCTTCCCTCCACACTTCCACTCTATCCCCAAATTCTGTTTTTCTTGTACAGTGTTGTATATCTGTCATCATCTTTCATCTGAACTTCTACCTTCTGATTTACCCTTATTCACATTACTTTTCCCACAATCTTTCTTCACATTGTAATCAGAGTGCTAATTATCAAAACTCAAATGTCTTGTTACTGCTCTTAAAAGCCAAGTTTTTAAACATATTATACAAAAGCCTGTGTTTTCCAGCCCATCACTGTCTCCAAGGCTTCATTTAGTAACATGCTTGGCTAACTAGGCATCTCAGCCAAACTGGTCTTGCTTTGGTCAGTCAAATGTTATATTCCTCCTACTTTAGGTTTGCTCTTTCCTGCAATTTTGTTATTCCACAGTGTTATCCTCTTCCCTTCTTACATAACATTTTGCCCTGTTATTTAGGATAGATTCTTTAGATCTCAGCTTAAGCACCAACAACTGATTCACTAAGGTTACTCTGAAAACATGTTTTGAACATGAAGGGGAAAACAATAAAGCTTCTTGGAGAAAACATAGGAGAATATCTTCATAGTTTTCATCCAAGAAAGAGAAGGCATTGCAGATCATTGGGGGGATTATTTTTAATTAGTGAAACTGGAATAACTATGTATCTCTTGAGGAAAATCAAATTGGATACCTGCCTCACACTATACACGTATGAACATTCCAGGTGTAAACAAATATATATGTATTTCATTTTAAGAACATAGATGAAGACTGTCAAGAGGTTGGGATAGTCAAAAATTTCTTAAACAGAACAATAACAGAGAAGACTAAGGAAATTTTAGCTCAACATTACTGAACATTAGAGAAATGCAAATCAAAACCACAATGATAGGAACAGACACTTCCTGAATACATTTATGCGGCCAACAAACATATGGAAAAAAGCCCATCATCACTAATCATTAGAGAAATGCAACTCAAAACCACTATAAGATACCATCTCAAGCTAGTCAGGATGGCTATTATTAAAAAGTCAAAAAACAATAGATGCTGATGAAGCTGTGGAGAAGTAGGAACTCTTTTACACTGTTGGTGGGAATGTAAATTAGTTCAAGCATTGTGGAAGACAATGTGGCAATTCCTAAAAGACCATTTGACCCAGCGATCTCATTACTGGATACATACCCAAAGGAATATAAATCATTCTACTATGAAGTCACATGCACTCATATGTTTATTGTGCACTATTTACAATAGGAAAGGCATAGAACCAATCCAAATGCCCATCAATGATAGACTGGATAAAGAAAATTTGGTACATATACACCATGGAATACTATGCAACCATAAAAACAAATGAGATCATGTCCTTTGCAAGGACATGGATAAAGGTGGAAGCCATCATCCTCGGAAACTAACACAGGAACAGAAAACCAAATACTGCATGCTCTCAATCATAAGTGGGAGGTGAACAATGAGAACACTTGGATACAGGGAAAGGAACAACACACACTGGGGCCTGTCGGGGGTGTGGAGGGCAAGGGAAGGGAGAGCATTAGGACAAATACCTGATGCATGCCAGGCTTAAAACTTATGTGATAGGTTGATAAGTGCAGCAAACCACTATGGCACATTTATACCTGTGTAACAAACCTGCATGTTCTACACACGTATCCCAGAGCTTAAAGTAAAATTTTTTAAAAAGTAAAAATAACAAGAGTTAGGAGAGATGTAGAGTAACTGGAAATCTTCCAAATTACTGATGAGAATGCAAAATCTAGAGCCACTTTAGAAAATAGTTTGGCAGTAAATCTTCATCTACCCTATGAGCCTGCAATCGTATTCTGAGTATATGCCCAAGAGAAATGATTGCATGGTTTCCTAAAGGATATGTACGAGTGCATTCATAATGGCTTAATTTATTATAGCTATAAACAGAAAATAACCCAAATGTATAATAACAATAGAATGTAGAAATAGTTTAACATTCATATAATGAAAAGCTGTAATAAAAATACTGGGTTATTGGTACATACAAAAACATAGATGTGACACAAACATAAAAGCCAGACACAAAAGAAAAAATACTGTATAACAGTTATGCAAGCAAACACTAGTCTATAGTGATAAAACAAGGAAAACTAATGCAAGGTCATAGTCAGAATACTGGTGGCCTGGCATGAAGGTGGGTGAGATAATATTGACTAGGAACCGGCATGAAGACACCTTCTAGGGTGCTAGAAACATTTTATCTCTTGATCTTCTTGGTGGTTACATAGGTTTATTAACATAAGAAAATTAAGGAATACGTTACGATTTCTAGATTTTAATGTTTATATGTTATATCTCAATAAAATGTTAAGAAAATACTCTCAAGAGCTTGTATCAATGCATTATTAGAATTCTTGTAGAATGTAAGATCCATAAACCTGGAATCTTGTCAATCTTATTCAGAAATGAATGAATGAATGTGAAAATAATTTGAATAATTTGAAGGCAGAATCAAGAGAAAAGCACCCCAGGACATAAAGTTGAGAGAATTTGACAAGGTATGATCCGTGAACTGTTGTCTGCAAATTTCAGATTATAACAGAATTCATCTCAGAAAGTCCTAGGCCCTATCCCAAGAAATTTTGACTTCACGTATCTGAGAGTGTGGACCAAGAATATGAAGTTTTAACAAATGCCCAAATGACTCTGATGTAGGTAGTCTCAGGTCTGCACATTGAGAACATTTTTTTTAAAAATTATGAGAATAGTCTAAAGAAATTATGGAGGAAAAACTGCACTCAATAGGGACAGCCAAGCTTTGACACAGAGTTTAGCATTCCTTTCACTGCAGACTTTCAGCAATGACCTCTAAGGTGAATCTCACAGATAAGTACTGGTTGTGGAGAGATTTGGTGTCTACAGTTAATATTAGCAGAAGGGCAAGCACAAATAGCTGGGACCATCTCACAAAATATGGGCTATAGAAAGTGATTATTAAGAAGAAGAAATTGATTGATTGGATTGGAACAGGTGTGGTAAAGGATATCTGGCTGATTCCACCAAATTGTTGCATTACCAAAGCATGCTTTCTTACTATTTCAATTCTATCTAAACTTTTTAGCTCTCACTTTTTAATTTGTGTTAATCTTCTTTGTTTACATGAATAGCTTGACCTCTACATTATGAAAGTCTTGATGGCAGAGGCTACATCTTATTATGGTTAGTATTGTATGTTCCTAGTATGGAGTATGCACATAATAGTCCTCAACTAGTTTTCATTTAATGAATAAATATCTGAATTTCATAGAGGCCAGAATTCAGAGAAAAGTGAGGTACTAAACGTAAGTTTCAGGGAATAGTATAAACATACTAGGATACATATGTGCATAGAAATGGTGAGACAAGATGATCTGGGAAAGCTGAAAAACTTTTTATTTTTATTTTTATTTATTATTTTTAAAATAATTTATTTATTTTACTTTAGGTGCATACTATATCTGGCATTTCTCCCCATGTTATCCCTCTCCACCCTCCCCTGCCTCCCCACCTGCCATTGTCTCTCCCCTACTCCCCCTAACTGTCCCCTGTGTGTCTTGCTCCTCTCCCCGAGTCCACGTATTCTTGTTGTTCAACACCCACCTATGAGTGAGAACATACAGTGCTTGGCTTTCTGTTCTTGGGTCAGTTTGCTGAGAATGATGGTTTCCAGATTCATCCAAGTCCCTACAAAGGACACAAACTCATTGTTTATTATGGCTGCGTAGTATTCCATGGTGTATATGTACCACATTTTCTTTGTCCAGTCTATCATTGATGGGCATTTGGGTTGGTTCCAGGTCTTTGCTATTGTACACAGGGTTGCAATGAACATACATCTGCATGTGTCTTTATAGTAGAATGATTTATAGTTCTTTGGGTATATACCCAATAGTGGGATTACTGGGTCAAATGGAATTTCTATTTATAGATCCTTGAGAAATCGCCACATTGTCTTCCACAATGGTTGAACTAATTTACACTTCCACCAACAGTGTAAAAGTGTTCCTATTTCTCCACATCCTCTCCAGCATCTGTTGTCTCCCGATTTTTTAATGATCGCCATTCCAACTGGCGTGAGATGATATCTCAGTGTGGTTTTTATTTGAATTTCTCTAACGACCAGTGATGATGAACATTTTTTCATATGTTTGTTGGCCTCTTTTGAAAAGTGTCTGTTCATATCCTTCACCCACTTTTGAATGGGGTTGTTTGTTTTTTTCTTGTATATCTGTTTTAGTTCTTTGTAGATTCTGGATATTAGCCCTTTGTCAGATGGGTAGACTGCAAAAATTTTTTTTGTCAGTCTGTCTTTTGATTGGGGCGTTTAGGCCATTTACATTCAATGTTAATATTGTCATGTGTGAATTTGATCCTACCATTTTGTTACTGGCTGGTTTTCTTTCTCATTAGTTGACTAATTTGCTTCATTGCATTTTGGTCTTTGCCAACTGGTTTGCTTTTGCAGTGACTGGTACTTGTTCCTTTCCATGCTTAGTGTTTCTTTCAGGAGCTCTTGTAGGGCAGGTCTGGTGGTGACAAAATCTCTCAATAATGGCTTGTCTGTAAAGGATTTTATTTCTCCTTCACTTATGAAGCTTAGTTTGGTTGGATATGAGATTCTGGGTTAAAAGTTCTTTTCTTTAAAGATGTTGAATATTGGCCCCCACTCTGTTCTGGCTTGTAGGGTTTCTGCCGAGAGATCTGCTGTAAATCTGATTGGCTTCCCTCTGTGGGTGACCTGACCTTTCTCCCTGGCTGCCCTTAGGCAATGAAAGCTGAAAAACTTTTATGGCTTAGCAAGTTACATGTAGATACCTACAATAACTGTCATATTAACAAAGGTCATGTTGACTATATCTCTTAGAAATATGCAGAATTACGGTAGAGGCCACATTTTGATTTGTTCTAGTGTGGCATTCAGCATAATAAACCATTCAGGACAAAATGCTTATTTCCTATGAGTAATTAATTAGGCATTACACAACTGTGTGTTGTCAGTATCAACTGGTTTTGTCATTAGATTTCAAAATAGTTTTTATTTTGTTTCTGCATGGGAATAAGTAAATTCAGTAACCATGAATATTTCAAAGTGCTTGTAATTAAAACTTCATGTGCTTGGCTCAAAAACTTTTTTCAAAGATTGAGCCAATTGTTTGCTGATTCTGCTGTCAGTCTGCACCCATGCATGCTAACAGCTGGCTCATAAACTCTGCATGGCATTGCTCCTCAGCTACTGTGTAAGTAATTAAATCTTTTCTTGTATATCATCATTTATATTCAAGGCAATGAGTCAAATGCCCATGTGGTGTTTTCTATTATGGTTTCCACTGGGGACAAAATAAGCTCACCTGAAGATGGAGATAGGCATTTTTAGCAAGTTGGACCATGGGGGAAAATATGACCTATTAGTGCTAAAAAGCAACGTGATGATCTTTATTCAATTCATGGTTAATCTAAGGGAAGGCTGAGCTGTGCAGAATCCTTAGAGATGTGGTGAGTGTTCATGTACAAATATAGGGTAGGATGGTGTTGGCCAATAATAGTGCTATGTGCATCAACTAACAAATGCTAGAGGTTGTTTACTGTAACTCAGCAGAGTCAAAGTCAAGGTAAATAGTCCCAAACTGTCTCCAATATAAGGGTCTTTCTTCATCAGCACATTTAGCACTAGATTTTAAACAGGGAGGAGAGAAGAATAAAAAAAATAAATTAAAAAGTAGTCTAGAAAAGCATCCCTCAGGTGGAATGCAAGCACCCATGATAGCTCTTCATGTCCTTGTAAAAGGAAACCCTTGTATAATTAAAAGGAGAAATTTGTAACAGACAGATCAACTATCTTCAACTATGCAATGTGAAGAAAGTAACTATCAAAGGGCCCTGTTAGAAGCTTGCATCTTTACTTACAGAACTCTCCTCTTGTATAATTAAAAGGAGAAATTTGGAATAGACAGATCACTTATCTTCAACCGTGCAATGTGAAGAAAGACTAGATTCAGACATAACTATCAAAGTGCCCTGTTAGAAGCTTGCATCTCTACTTACAGAACTCCCCTCAGTTGTCATGTCTTTCATTCAAAATGTTAACCACAGACAGTGGCAAAGCTACTGAGATTTATTTATTTCATAATCAAAGTGTTTAAGAAACAGAGGCCTGAGCTACTATAATTTCATTCAGCAGACAGAGACACAAATATTTGGGAGGAAATGGGAACAATGGGACCCTCTCCTGCTTCCCTTTTCCTCATGGGTCTGCAACTTTGGCTGGGTTTATTACTTTTTCTGAGCCTGCCTTTAAGATCTCATTTATTGTACTATTATCATTGAGCCACTAATTTAAAAGTATTTATTTCCTATCTTGGTGCTCTGTCGATTATAAAATTTCACATCTGGAGAGCAGCTTTCATTAAATAATTTCTAATAACAGTGAACCAGGGTCAATTCATGTTTATTTTTATTTTTATTTTTTTTGAGATGGAGTGTTGCTCTGTCACCCAGGCTGGAGTGCAATGGCACAATCTCAGCTTACTGCAACCTTCACCCCCTGAGTTCAAGTGATTCTCCTGCCTCAGCCTCCCAAGTAGCTGGGATTACAGGCACTTGCCACTGCGTCCAGCTAATTTTTTTTTTTTTTTTCTAATTTTAGTAAAGACAAGGTTTTGCCATGTTGGCCAGGTTGTTCTCAAACTCCTGACCTCAGATACTACACCCACCTCGGCCTCCCAAAGTACTGGGATTATAGACGTGAGCCACCACACCTGGCCCATCCATTCAGTTTACAGTGTACTATGCAGTTCCTTTATTGTTTCTTCTATAATTTATAATTATTTTCTTTCCGGAATGAAGGCTAAGGGTAAGGTGCAATAGTCTTCAATTGTCACTAATTCTCATTATAGTAAGATATAGGTATATATTGATTCAATAGTCAATCAAATTTCATATTTATGCTAAATAGTCTTCTGCATTTGTAAAACTGAAGTGTCAAGCCTTGACTTTTTCATCCCTACTCAGCCACAGGTACTATTTCATCAAATTGTAGGTTTTGTGCCACCAGGTGATGGGCCAAAATTAGAATATTTGTCCAAACTAACAAAATATTAGGAATCCTATTTACATCATAGGCTGGAGTCTGAAACTGGTCTTGCTGTTCTGAGCACCAAAATATTTACCTCATTATCAACACTGGGCATCTGCTGCAATTCCTTTATAGCTGTTTAGTCTCCCTTTGGAGCTGTGCTCCTAAACCCTTTTCATTTAGATTCAGCCCTATTTCTCCATCTTCTCCATCTAGTCCTTGCCAGCTTCTCATCTAGTATCTTGACCCTGTCTTCTGTTCACAAGTGATGGCTTGGATTCTGTATTAGTTTTTTCATGCTGCTGATAAAGACATACCCGAGACTGGACAATTTACAAAAGAAAGCTGTTTATTGGACTTACAGCTCCACATGGCTGGGGAGGTCTCATAATCATGGTGAAAGGTGAAAGGCATGTCTCATGTGGTGGCAGACAAGAGAAGAGCTTGTTCAGGGAAATTCCCATTTTTAAAACTATCAGAACTCGCGAGACCCATTCACTGTTATGAGAATAGCATGGAAAAGACCCGCCCCCATGATTCAATTACCTCCTACTTGGTCCCTCCCACAATGCATGGAAATTCAAGATGAGATTTAGGTGGAGACACAGCCAAATCATATTAGGTTCTACGCCAAACAAGACATTCCACTCTGAATTAAGACATTACCTCTTATTTAAATGCAGAGTATCTTATCTGTGGGAAAATATTATTCTTGTACCCTACTGTACTAACATTTGTCAGGGATTTCCAGAGGGATATAACCAATAGGATGGATGGATGGATGGATGGATGGATAGATAGATAGATAGATAGATAGATAGATAGATAGATAGATAGATAGATATAAAAGGGATTGGCTCACATAATCACAAAGACAAAGTCCCAGGATTGGCTGTCTGCAAGCTAGAGAATGACAAAAGATGGTAGGATGGCTTCCAGAGCAGCTAGTATTGTGGCTCAGTCCATGTGGGAAATCTCCAAACCACCGAAGCTGACCGGACAGCCTCCAGTCTGAGGCAGAAGGTGTAAAAGCCCCAGGGAGGCCTCTGGGGAAAATCTCAGAGTCCAAAGGCCAAAGAACCTGGAACTTGATGTGTATGATCAGGAGAAGAAAAAGGGTTTCTGCTCCTGAAGGAAGTGAGAGTATGGGGAAAAGAAGAAACCAATAAGCTGAATGTTCTTCTTCTGCCTGCATAATTCTAGGAGTGTTCCCAGAATATTGGATGGTGCCCAATCACATTGAGGGAGGACCTTCCTCTCAGTCCACTGATTCACATTTCAGTCTCCTCTGGAATATCCTCACAGACACATCCAGAAACAATGCTTCACTAGCCATCTAGTCATCTCTCAATCTAGTCAAGTTGGCACTTAATATTGACCATCACACCTATTCACTACATTAAAAGCTTTTTCAATATGATTATTGGTTCACATTACCCCTGACTTTACCATGTTTAGAGAATACTACACCCCTCAGATAGTAGCAATAAAGTTGGATTAAGCCCCCAAACGCTAACCCGGATCATCTATTGCAGCTTCTCTTTTTATTGTAGCATGTCAGGAAGTTGGAATATGACACGGGAACTGTATTAAACTTCTAGATAAGTTCAATGATTTCAGAGAAAAGTATAATTAGAAAAAAATCATTCTATCTTCTGTGTACACCAAGAGGACAAAGATGACATACTCATCAAGGTGAACATCAGGGTCAAGTTTAAGGAAGCTGAAGGACTGTTATTTCCTAACTTTCCCAGTCTCTGCCCCAGCCTCATTTAGTTTCTCATATTTTCCAAACTGTAGGTTTAGCCGCACTCACTTTATAGTAAGTGAGTTTATAGTAATCTTAAGTGGCAGAATATCAGGAATCAATTGGATGGACTCTAGAGTTGATAATGCTGTCTTCAGTTTGACACTCCATGTGCCTGGAAGTGTGTCTCGAAAACAAGTGTTCACTGCTTCACAGTCATTCCCTGTTCTCCTTCATTTATGTTCAACCAACATTATAGCATTCCATCTTTGTTTTCTTAATTTGTATTATGAATTCCTAGAAATCTGTTCAAAATACTAGTGTACTTCCGCATTAATAGATGTTCTATTAATCTCATGATCTCATGCTACCCAACTCCCCTAAAGAGTTAAATCTGGTTTCCTTTATGCCTAGTTCTTAGCCACATGCCCATCCCGATACCCACAATGCATGCTGATGTCACTGATCTGACTCTCAGCAACATTACATCTCAAAAATGCCTACTGCCATGTCCAATCCATCATATGAGTCCTTATTGACTAAAAACACACCGATTACTCTAGGCTGAGTTAAACATCCCCATTGAATATCATGATCTGGATGCTTTAACTGTGTCAGTGGCTAGTCCTGAAGCCAAATTCATCCCAGTTCTGGTTCTAGGTTAACCCAGCTCTATTCAAGTCTAGCCTTCTTTCCTTTCCCTCTGATCTGTCATTATCCCTACCTAGGATGTTTTATACCTAATCTCTTCTCACCAAGATAGAATAGTCTCTGATTATAGCTGACATTATTCATACCATGGGAATCCTTATCCCATACAGTTTGCTAGAAAATATATTTAATATATTTTGATTATGCTTAAACAGTATTTTAGTGTCCCTCGTTTTTCTCTCTTTTTTAAGACAGTAAAAAAGGCTTGTTTTTTTTCCCCCCTTTCACTATAGGCTCTTCCACTCTGTATTGTCTTACAACTGGTCTGCCTTGGTCCTTTAGCACAACTGCCAAGGATGCTAAGGCATGAAGGCTTGTGACAAAACCTAATTTTGAGTAATGTTAAAGAAGAGAAAAAACCTGGCCAGGCATGGTAGCTCACACCTGTAATCCCAGCACTTTGGGAGGCCGAGGTGGGTGGATCACCTGAGCTCAGGAGTTTGAAACCAGCCTGGTCAACATGGTGAAACTCCATCTCTATTAAAAATACAAGAATTAGCTGGGCATCATGATGGGTGCCTGTGATCCCAGCTACTCGGGAGGCTAGGGCAGGAGAAATACTTGAACCCAGGAGATGGAGGTTGCAGTGAGCTGAGGTCACACCTTTGCACTCCACCTTGGGCAACAAGAGCAAAACTCTGTCTCAAAAAATGAATAAATAGATAAAAGAAGAGAAAAAACCTAAACTGAGGCTAAAAGAAGAGAAAATACCAAAACTAAGCCTCTGAAGAAAGAACAATTACAAAGGAAAATAATTAAGCTTCATTCTTTATAAATTTTTCTAGTATCTATGATTGCAAATTGGCCTCATGTAATACAACATATGAACATTAATCAACATTATATGGAATTAACAAACCATATATTTGAAGTATAAGAATCTGTAGCAGGAGATAGACCGCCAGGACAAAGTGTAAAAGGAGTTATATTGGACAATTTTTGAGAGAGTAAAATGATCAAGGTGGATGATTCTGCTTATAATATATAACTAAAAATATGAACTCGATTCAATCAAATTTCATTTCTATGAACAACAGCTGAGAGTCAAAGAAGTGGTTTGAGTACAGCAGTGGTCATATGTAGTATTGCTTTTATTTTATGGGAAATATAATCTCTGTGTTTCAGCTATGGTGAAAATATTGGTGCACCTATAAAAATTATATATGAGACACACTAGACCAAATATATTAGTTCATCCCCAAACATGTTATTTCTTGTACTCATTCTGAATTCTTCTGATTTTTCTTCCTGTCCAATCAATTGCCTACTATTATGCCAATCTCACCTCTCTCTGTCTCTCTCAAATCCTGAATTGATTTATTTCTCTCCTTCTGTACAGACAGTAATCCCTAACTGTTGTGTTGTCTTATTCTGGATTCCCTTCTTTTACCATATTGCAGCCAGGAGGATATTTTAAAAATTGAAATAAGCCTTGCCAATCCCTGCATAAAACTTCTAAAATGCTTGTAATCTCTTAATCAAATATGTGTAATGTATGTGTATATATATACACACACACACATATGTATATATAAACACACACATATATGTATGTTATATAATGTATATATAAACATATATGTGTGTTTATATACATAATCTTAACTCCTTTTATATATATAATCTTAACTCCTATATGTAAGATTTTATATTTATATTTGTATGTGTATGTCTCTCTCTCTCTCTCTCTCTCTCTCTCTCTATATATATATATATATATATATATATATATATGCATGTATAAACTTAACTCCTTTTTTTGACATTATTATAGATTCCATTACTGGACCCAATCACTCTTCCAGCCTGGTTGTGGGGTTCTTTATTCTGCTCTTCATACACCATAGCACCTTATTCTATACAACCTATGTTCCATCCCTCAGAAGTTTTCACAGTTTCTTTGGGGCCTAGAAATAGCCTATTCTCTTTCCCTGTAATATGCTTCCTGCTCTTATGTACTTAGTATACTCCTAGTTAGAACATCTCCTCCTTAATAAATCTTTACATCTCTCCTTTCATAAGATTTAGTAAGTCTCTTGTTTTTGTCTTTATTGCTACTTTTTCATTTATGTAGTGCCTAATACAGAATAGGCATGATGGTAAAAGCTGGTGATCCCAACATGAGTTAGTTAGACTTCTTGAAAAGAGTTCATGATCCAGTGATAAAAAATAGATGGTATAGCCATGACTGAATATAATGAAATAATGTCTCACTGAAGGAATATGCAGAAACTATGGGAATATCAAAGAGAAACAGCAAAGTCAGCCTAGCAAGAACAAAAATGTCTCTGAAGTGAGAATCTCTATGACTGCATGAATCACTTTGTAGTATGTTTATATGTGTAGGGAGGGCACACATATGCATGCACGCACAATGCACATTCTTATCTAAGAGTAAGGGACACCATAATCTATCAACATTGTACTGAAAGTGACATACAGCAATAGCCATTGGGGTCCCCATGATGATGCTGAGGCAAAATGGAAAGATTCTAGAAAAGATGATTCTATTGACAGACTATGTGGGATTAACTCTTTATTTTATTTATTTATTTTTTTTTTGAGACGGAGTTTCGCTCTTGTTACTCAGGCTGGAGTGCAATGGCGCGATCTTGGCTCACCGCAACCTCCGCCTCCTGGGTTCAAGCAATTCTCCTGCCTCAGCCTCCCGAGTAGCTGGGACCACAGGCACGTGCCACCATGCCCAGCTAATTTTTATATTTTTAGTAGAGACGGGGTTTCACCATGTTG